>OZ005656.1:14479148-14689148 GCA_963930645.1 Salticus scenicus | reverse complement strand
AAAAACATATAAATGAAGTCGTTACTTTTTCTAATTCGTTATGCCCAGAAATTCAGTTCACTTTGGAAATAGAACAGAATAACAGTTTGCCTTTTCTTGATGTTCTCGTTAAACGCATTTCGAATTCCCCTAGCATTTTTCAAACTTCTGTTTATCGTAAGGCCACATTTACAGGTCAATATCTAAATTTTCATTCCGCTAATCCTAATTCGCATAAAATTGCAGTCTTCCGAACTTTGGTCAATAGAGCTCTTCGGTTATGCAGTAACGAGACACTTTTTAAGTTGGAAATTAAAAAAATTTTCCAGGATTTAATAAATAACGATTACCCTCTTAATTGGTTAAAACGAATTTATCGTGAAAACATTATCAGCTTCCCCCCTCCTTCGTTTCCTCCTGCAAATTCCCCCTCTACTCCAATGAAAATGAAAAATTCACTCATTAATAAAAACAGTTATATTTCTATGCCATATTTTGGTTTTCCTTCAGAATTTATTTCTAAATTACTTAAACAACATAATATTTATACTGCTTTCCGGCCAATTAAACAATTAAAAAACGTCCTTTTCAACTTTAAACCCATAACCCCTTCTCTGGAATTAACTGGTGTAATATATTTAATTCCTTGTAAAAATTGCAAATCTGTTTATATAGGTGAAACTGGCCGTACAGCAAAAATTAGACTACAAGAACACAGACGATCTTTTAAAAATTGCAACCAAAATTCTAAAATTGTAATCCATTCAATAGAAACCGATCATATTCCTGACTTCGATAATATAAAGATTTTAAATTCTGGTGTTCATAATTATAAATCGCGTATTTTCCTTGAGAGCTGGCACATTGCCAAGCATCTCCACACTATCAATGAAGCATGCGCACTGGCTCCTCAATATTCTGTACTCCTTTAAATTCCTTGAGTGTTCATGTCCTGTTTGCATATTGTGTTGTATTACTGATGAGGAAACCCGGACGGGTTTCGAAACGTCTGATTTTAATTGTTTTTATATGTAATTTTTGTTTTTTAAATGTATTTTAACTTGAAAATTTTTTTGTCTCATAAATAAAACGTGTTTGCTTTTAGTTTTCATATTCTTTGTTCATAATTTTTCGTAGAAATCAATTAAACAATGTTTGTAAATATCTCATCTTTACTTATTTTATCTGTTTTAGATTTAGTGAATTATTTTAATAAACACTTAAACAATATTTTAAGCAATAACGTTATTCTTCCTAACATTTAAAAAATTCTCATATTATATTATTATTTAAAATTTTTTCACTGCATTTGGGAGAAAACTTGAAAAACTCTTTACTAAGAATAGAGAAAATTAAAATATTCATAGAAATGCCTTAAAAATTCGTTAATTAAAGGATATTATTTTTAAAATGTGTGTGTAAGTGGCAAGTTGAAAGGTTCACATTAAAAACTTACAGTTAATATTTATTTCTACATTGAAATGGATCCTTAAGAAAAAGTTTTAAATGCCCAATAATAAAACATTTTTTTATATTATTGATTTATATCTATTATCCTTTCATTTATAACGGAATTATTTAATTACAATTGTACTTTTTGAAACAAAACAGCAAAATAAATAAATGATAGAAAATAAAATAAAGAACAGTAATAATAATAATATAATAAAATAAATTATTTTATACTGAAATTTACATTGAAATGGTTATTATTTTTACGAATCCTAAATTGTGTGCTCCGTTCTTTCTTTCTTTTTCTTCCAGTCTTTTATTTAAAAAAAAAAGGAAATTAATTTAAATATTGCATCTGCTTTAAGGCTATAATTAATTTACTTGACGTGTATACATTTTCTGGTATGTAGTTTTAATTACTGACTCATTTATTTCGTGTAATTAGCAATTAAATGTGTCAAAAAGAGAATAATAATTGATTAGTTTGTCGTAGAAAATTCAATTCTGTTCGAATAGTATAAGTTTATAATTTTTGTTTAATGCTAGGTAGATTGTTTAGTAATTAGTTATTGTTATTTAATGTAATTATAAATTTCAGAAAGGAATTATTGGATTTGTAAAACTTTTCCTACAGTTTCTCATAACAGCTATTATTATGTTAAATCAGTTTTAGATGGGTGCGGGGTCCAGAGAAAAGAGGGGATTCTCTATTTAAAAAATAATTATTACAGGGAAAAGCAGCTTTATACCTTTTGTATATTATATGTGTATTTATTATAATATAATATATTAACTCTATATCTTAAGGATATCAAGACAAAATCTTTAGCTCTATTTCAATTAATTAAAAAGAAAGTGGCGTTACTTTTGCATATCTGTCTACATGTTTGTAATTGTATAATTGCTGCACCTAATACAGTTTTAGAATTCGAAAATTTTATCTGATTTGAAGCTTTGAGGTGTATGAACTCTTCTTGATATTGTAAATGACATTGAACTATGACATCATGAAAAAATCAGTAGAATAAACAACAAATGTAAAAAAAAAAAAAAAAAAATAGTAATGTGGTAAGAATGTTAATAAGAACTTTATCAACATAGATTGAATGCATAAAATCCGTAACAATTGTTTCGGGTCGAATTAATGAGGTCCCTTCAATTGGCAAAAAATGATTGCACATGCATTCCTGTTTTTTTTTATCTGGTGAAGAAGGAATGTGCTTAATTATTTATACTCGAAATATTTGTTACATGTCGTTGTCTTTCACGGTATTTGTTAAAAGAATTCTCATTTTTCACTAGTTTTTCGTTGCTTTTTATTGGAATTTTAGTAAAGCTTTTTGTTTCTTTTTGCCTTTTTATTTACGAAACAAATTAGAAAATTTATTTTATTAATTTGAGAACGCCTACAACGCGTATTGCCAAGTCGCGTTCATATTTATACATACATGGTTGAGGAAAAATCGTGCTTTATTATTTCATTTGAAACATTTATTAATATTTTTACAAAGTTTACGTGTCATGTAATATTTTTTGTTGTTGTTTCTTACTGAGATATTAGTGAGGATTTTTTTTTTAGTCCATTTTCTAAGCTTTTTTTTTTTTTTTTTTTTTTCATTTCCCAAGATACAGAATATAATTTTTTTTTTCATTCATTTCATAATTTATTTGCTTTCTCACCAAAACACTCCCTTTCTCTTAATTTCAAAATTCATATAGAAAAATTTATCCCTTTTTTGTAAGCTTATAAATGTATTAAACTTATTATTTTATGCAGGGTTGGTAACTTCGTACACTCACTTAAGTACTGAAATTATTGTTATGTATATAGTTGTATAACCTAAAAACTTTACCAGTGCAAATAATAGATGATACATTTATGTTCATCATGGGAAAAAAAAGGGGGGGGGGGCGCAGGAGAGGGAACGTATGTCATTTTTATTTTATTTCGACAGCTAATGTTACGTTCCTTTCTAAACGCTTTCTGGTTAAATATAATGTAACTACTGAATATATTACATTTCGATGTGGATTAATTAGGCAACGTGTTGCGAAGGCATTTTTTACTTTATAATTGTAACAGCTGTTTTATATGTCCACTTATCTTCGCTTATTTGCATGTACTTTGTAATCATTAAACCAAACAAACTACTCTTCTAGAGATATTTCTTTCTTTTTTCTTTCTTTTTTTTTTTTTTTTTTTTTCCCATTTTTAAACCGCTAAATAAAGCTTTCATTGAGTGCTGAAATTACTAAGATTTGCTTGACAAAACTAACTTAATGTACTCCGTGTAACATTTGTATAATTGCTATCTACAAATCTGCCTAAACTTATTGGACGTTCGATAAGGTTTTTCTTTGTGCTCTTGAAATCTGATTAGACGATGTTTAATGATGGTGGAAGTATCAGGTTTCAAAATATTAAAACTATTCCTGTATTGCAGGGAGAAAAGAAACTGTAATGAAACGTGACAGATGTCACGGAGAAACATTAAATACTTTTGACTTCTTTCGATGATTAATTTGAAAGTCACTTTCACTTCTTATTGCTGTTTTATCAGTATCTCTGAATCAGGAATAGTTAAATCCCGAATATTTTCTGTTGATTAGTCGCTAGATATTTCCTGTAGATGAAAAAAGGATATAATTAACACACACGCTGGCTGATCAAGTTCTATAGTTTTGGGGCCCAAAATCTCAGTTTCATTTGATGTAAAAGTTGAATTTTTGTTTCAGTTTTCATTCAAACTTAATTTAACTAAAACTAGTAGGTATCTGTCAAAATATGACGGGCCTGAAAAACTTAAATTTATTATTTAAGTATTTTCATGGTATAGCAATTTAAAAACATTGCTTAAACCTAAAATTTGTTTCTGAGGTAAATGAGAGGTAAAATTGATATTAAATTCGCATAATATGAAAACTAAGCAGAATACAACAGAAGAAAATATTTAAGAAACTTTACTTTGTGAAACATTTGTATGATTGCTATCTAGAAATTTTTCTAAACTTATTGGACGTTCGATAAATTTTTCTTTGTACTCTTGAAATTTGATTAACCGATGTTTAATGATGTATATTGCAGTGAGAAAAGAAACTGTAATGAAACATTACCATTTTTTGACTTGTGTCATTATTCTTGCCTGAGTACGATTATATCGATACATGATCTATAAATAAGATTATATTATTTAGTAATGTTTGAATTTCTTGTAATATGAAGTTATTAAGTATTTTTATGTAACAGTAAGCTACTGTATACATAAAAATACTTTTCCCAGAATTTAAATTTTTAACGTTTTATGAGTTTAAAATGCTATATGTATGCGAAATTTATTATGGTCAATCTCATTGAGATCCTTTAGAGATGTTTTTAACTATGCATAAACATATGTTACTGGAAATTTTAAGTGTTTTTACCTAGAGTAATATTTGCCGTTAAGAAATTTATACTGTGATTATATGAACTTTAATCCTCTCTTAAGATAATTCCTTAGTCAATAATTACCCTTTGCTTATTACTATTTATATCTAAGATTTATTATTATTATTATCTTTAGAAAACTTTGTACAATTTAAAATTCTCATCCTAATCTTCACAATTTTCTTTCAAGTTATCTCTTAGAATAAACAAATATGTATTTTTAATTTCATTTTCTTAAGTATACGAAATTATTTAATTTTTTCCCTTGTTTTTGATTTTTCCTTACAAACTTATTGCAGGATTTCCACTCGTCACTTTTTTGGGGCTCCAGAATTTTAAAACATTTTTATTTTAAATATTTTTTTGCAACCAATGAAGTCTAATAGTAAAAGATTCTTTGAATAAAATAGTATTCAAAAATCCCGGTGCCTAAAGAATGGTCGAATATGAACCTTATTATTAATCAGAAACATTATGAAAAAAGCTGCATGGTAAAAACGTCTTTGATAACTAAAACCATATTTATATTCTTCATTCTCAACAAATGCTATCCTTGAAATTTTTAAAAGTGTGTTTTAAGACATATTTATAAGAATTAGTGATAGAATTGAAAACATCGAGTCATCACGTGGCGAGTAAATAAAATAAAGTGACAATTAAAACTAACTAACTAAATAAATAAACAACGTGCTTCCCTCTCCCTTTTCTTTTATTCATGTGGCATTTATAGGCATGAATTTCATTAATCGACTTAGTGAAAAATCAACAATTAAAGGTAAGTTAATGTAAGCGAAATAATTTAGGATTTGGGAAGAAAGCAGGTAAAATATGGTATACTTTGGAAAAATACCTTAGTAATACACATAAAAGAACGAAATAATTTTGTTGATTTACGGCTAAATAATTGCGTATTTCACGAATCAAATGTGGAAAAAAAAAAGAAAAAAAAACAGTATATTAATTAAGGATTTGACACTTGCCTACTTTAGTATTAGCAGCATTAAACGTAATTTTTTTTAACTACCGGCAAAATAATTCCGCATTTCACTAATCGATCTCAAATAAAAGCAATTTTCAGTAATTGACGATGCAAACAGGCCTTTTAAAAGGTCTGTCTAAGAAAAATTTGGTTTGGAGAACTGTCCACTCAGAAAATTCTAGGAACTTAAAATAGCACTTTCGCAAGTATCAGAAAAAAAAAAAAAAAAAAACCTTAAAAGATTCGGACGAAAAATTTATTTATTTCTGTAATCGACCGGAAAAGTTTTGAGTAAGTTTAGAGGATCTGACCGCAACTTGCAAGTATATAAAAATTTCCTTTTACAGTTTCAGTTATTAACCAATAGATTTGGATAATATTTCATATCCGTCAATAACAAATAGATAAGTTTATGCATAAGTGAACGCATTATATACATACAAAATTGCAAAATCCTCTATTTTTTCTGAAAGATGTGTATTACAACTAACTCTTAATATAAAATTTTAATAACAATTTTCTAGCAATTTTCTACGGTTACTTGTATTGGAAAGTTCTATTAGAAGATAATAGCGATTATTATTTAAAAAAAAAAAAAAAAAAAAAAAAAAGAATATCTAAATATTGGTAACTGTTTATATAACTGTGTATGTATGTATTGCATGCATGTATGTTTCAGATATTTAATTTTATAAATCTCTCGCCATCATAATTTAAACAAATAAAATTAAACTTTGTAATAGTTTAAATTAAAAAATGTAAAAAGAAGTTGATTGGTTATGCACAAAAAATTTAAGATGTTTTATTTATTTATTTTCCTGAGATTCCTTTAAGTATGAATTTACAGTGGGGAGAAAATTATTACTGTTTGAAATGCAAAAAAGTAAGCATAAAAGTTTGAGTAGTGCGTAACGTTTGAAAGCTATTATTATTGAGCGAGAGGGAAATTTCGAAACAAGTGACCTAAACCCAGATTTTCTTTTTCTTTTTTAATTTATTCATCACGATTTAATTAACTGGATTCGCGCGTGTTCAAAGAAGCGTTCTAAGATTTATAATTGGCAACATCTTACACGAAGCGTTTCAGGGGAAAATATTGTTATTTCTTTTTATTCCATTTCATAATCGGTACTAATTAGGTAAACAAATCCGTGAATACATATTCGAAAATTTCTATTAGCATATCAATCCATCATCCTTTTCTATAGCATAGAATTTCTAAATGTCACTTTTATTTAACTTTATACAGTATTAAATAATGTGAAGTATTATATTTCTAATCAAATATGCAAAAATGTATTACTGAATGTTCAGGTGTACGGACGTAATAATAATTAAGTGCTATATGTATATACATTTACTGAAGCATGGTATGTACAATTCATACACATATATCAAACTTGAATATAGGAATAATTTAACAAATGAATGAAAGGAAATAAAACCCCAAAAAACACAGAGGTCTTCATCAGGGAGGCCCCCTCCGTATAATTACGTTTCATTATAATAATTTTTAATTTTATTTCATATACTTATTCGTCTTAAAAGTTTCTTGTATGCATATATACATACACTAATTTAATATGTCATTTTCTCAGTCGGTATTGAGCGAGTACAATGAGAAAATTGTGCCTTTTTGAAAAAGGTTTAATGTTTTTATTTTTATTTTATTTATTTAATTTTTGTTAAATGTACAAAAAATTGTAGATTAAATTTTGAATAAATAATAATTTCATATTGCTTGTTATATGACGGTAAATTCACTTCTTCGAAACTCTGAGACTGATTGATTGATCAAATAAAAATTAAAGTAAAAAGTAAAAAGTAAAAAGTAAAAATTATGCCTGGAAAAATACATGAAATAATATTAATTTAGTGGAATATAACAAGAAAGATAAATCATACAGCTTGCATATATTATAAAATACTTTCAGACCATACACTGTATTTACCAATTACATCGTTTAATCTTCAAAGTATTTGCTTTCCACGATGTTTCCTCAACCCTTTCCGATAGTAATTCTATTTATTTAAAATCAACAACCACCGGAATTAAAGAACGATACTAGAAGGCAAAAAAATAAATGAAGTTTTTATTATAGAATTAAAATACTATAAAAATTTTCTGGGATGAATTTTTGCACTTTAGAATAAAAATTAGATGTTGCCGCAGCGGCAACAATATGCCGGAAAGGGTTAAAAAGTATTATTTTTTTAGTATATAACTTATATCAATTTTGAGATACTCTAAAGGACACTTACAGATGTGAGTGCGTACTACTACGGCCTTAACGATATAACAAATAGACAGGCGGGCGGGTATAGAGATAGACGTACCGAAGTCATAAACAACATTCAGCTACATTGAAAGGTGTAAAAATTGCATAGCACAATAATTTCGATTTTAGGAATTTTGATTTATATTCTGTAATGAAACTGAATATTTTTGTGTGCTCTGCAAAATTATTCGGTGCAAATTTGCAGATGAAGCACTTATAGTAATTATAGCATTTTCTATAAGCAATCTGATTAATCATAATACTATCATAATAGTATCATAATTATGTAACATCTGAATAATGTATATTAAGTTCGTTATGTTTTGTGCAACATAAAGTTTATGCTTTAAACAGATAGTGAATCTGAACAAAAATTTGAGCGACGACAGAAAGAGAAAAAGAGAGAGATGAGAAGAAATAGACATTTTCCAACTTTTTTTAAAGTATTAAAAATTGATTTATATATCTATATCTATTTATATATACAGGGTGATTCAAAACCTAAAGTACAAAATTTTAACACGTTGAGTGCTGTGTCAACCATGATAACACTGAACTTTCCGTTTAGGCCGCGTCAACCACCGGTGGCTGACAGTGTCTAATATGATATAAGGCCACGTCAACCATCGGTCGTTGACAGTGTAAAATATGATATATATATATATATATATATATATATAATAAGTAATTACAGAAAATTTATTTAAAATTTACTTAATTTTTATTTATTACAGGATTATATCATTAAGGAATTTTAATGGATTTATTTAAGCAGCACGCGTAGCCTGACGGGGATTTCCTTAAGAATGCACGTGGCACTCAACGTGTTAAGAGAGGTAGGGCAAATTATAAGAACTGAAAATTGCGCACACTGTAAAAAATATATATTATTTGCTGCCAGAAATTCTCTGTATTTTGAGAAAATACGTTCTGGCAACGTAATTTTTTTGTAAATACGCATATTTCACAAATTGCAGAGTATTTCTGGCAGCAAATAGGACATATTTTTTACAGTGTAGGAATTTATACCACAACCATTATTTTAACCCTTTAATAACATGTTTTAGGTTAATTATTAACAATAAAACACACAAATAGACGTGGTTTTTGTATATTGTTTGTTTAACTAAACGTTTTTAGGTATTATAGTTTACATAAAATGTTGTGGTATATCAATTTCAATATTGTAATTAAAAATGCAATTTCAAAAGCCACGTCCATATGCGAGTTTTGCTGTTAAAAATTAACCAAAAACTTCATTTTTTTTAAAGATTTAAAATGACGTTTGCTGCCATGCGATTCTATGCAATTTTCAATCCTTATGATGTGCCCTACCTCCTTTAAAAGTTTGTTCTTTGGGTTTTGAATCACCCTGTATATAAAGATGCAGCTTTGCGGTTTAAATATTTTATCCTTATAACATTCTTGAACCTTCTCACGTAAATTCATAAATTTCTTTTTTTTTTATATTAGTTCACTTCCTCATTCATCATAAGACTTATTCCTTTCCTTTTTTTTATCCTCTCCAAAAAGGAAGCCGAAACTGTTACATATCATCGCTGTTTCAAGTATGCAATTGCATCTTTTTTCCTTCTCTGAAATTTCTCTCTCTTGAACTTTTGTATGGCGGAAGTAGTAAAGGCCGCCTATCAGTAGGCCGAGAGTGTAAGATGTTGAGGGGTTAATTCGTGTTCATTCGATTCAACAGGTCAGATAGTTCAAGCCATATTTCAGCTGTTTATTCGTCAGACCTTTCCACTTTGTGGATAATATGCGTTGCTTCTTTTATTTGGTTCATGATTCAAGTGTAATAATATGTGTACTTAATGGGGTTTTGATGTTTCGTTTTGATAAACTAATAGCTCTAAAATCATTTTAAGTAAAAATGTGTAACATCGTCTGGGTGGTAATTAGAGAATAAACTTTATTGCTTTCCTTGTAAAAGACATTTTTTGCTGGGAAAACTTTAGAAATGTTCACGAACAATGCGTCAATGTGACCATTTTTAGCATTGTTTATATTTAATATATTTGCACTGTTTCAGTCAAACAATTAATAATTAATTAAATATTAGAACTGAATTTTCAAAACAATTTGGAAATATACTCGGGACCTCCATGGGCTGGGTAAAAACACACCCAAACCTGATAGCTAAATTTAGAGTAGCTAAACCCAATCTGAAAATTTGAATCAATCACTATCGACCTAAAAACCGATAATCTGTAAAAGAAAATTTTTGAAAAAGAAAATAATAATAATTCAAATCATAAACTGTATTTTTAAATATAAAATAAAATAAAGCGGCAGGGTTAGACGATTAGTTAAAAGACACTTATATTATACAAAAATAATTTCTACACCGTTTCCAATGCAATGAAACCTTACTAAACAGTTAGACAACTTTGGTAGAGGGGGAGGGGGGGGGTTGTATGCTGTTTGTATATGTCCGTAATTCAGAAAAGTTAAAGCATCAATAGCATTCGCAATATAGTGATTAAAAAAAAAAAAAAAATTACATAGAGACGTTTGCTATTTTTGAGGGTGTCTGAAATGGAAATTTACTCTCATTTAGTAATTTGGATACACATTATTTAGTTATGGGTATCTTTAACATGCATTTATTAGTTATATATCTATATTTATCCCAAATAAATTCCTTGTAAAATTTTTTTGAATATACTGAGAACCCGATTATATTCGATTCGTTTACTCAACCTGAATTCAACCTATAAGGGAGGGGGGGGGGGATAAAATCCGATTTGCAAAAAAAATCTAGTATGTTAAAGCCATCACAAAATTTCCTCACGTATTTTTTCATACAAAATCACGTCCTACAAGTTATTTATTAAAATAATTTTTCATGATGAATACAGACGATTTTAATCTTAGTATCTTAATCTTAGTATAACACTAAACGTCTAAAGAATGCCAATTCTGCACTCTATAGACGACAGCTTTAAAAAATGCATTTTTTTTTCCCTAAGTTTTTATTATTATTATTATTATTATTATTATTAAACATATTGATAACCTTGTTTTAAATTATCACAGATGCATGCTTGATCTGGTTGACTCTTACTATTATAAATATTTCTTTTAACTACATATAAATATGTACGAAATTCTGACCATTAGTTCTCGAGTTGGAGTCAACACAAAATTTTTGTCACACATACCGAGAAACAGAGACAGATATTTATTATAAATTCTGTGTAAAATTTTGACTGGACCTCTGTGTTTTGATGTAAATTCATCAAAAATGGGAGTAGAAAATTTTTGCGAAACGAACACTTTCTTCGATTAAATATAGAAGAAAGTAAAAATCATTTTTAATCGGCTCAATGCATGCTTTAATTCGGATTAAAAAAAAATTTCACACATTTCTCAAAAAGATTTAATCTTGTTTGTCGTTCTTATAAATGACGCTGCTATGTCTTAAATACTTAAAACGTTATAAATAAGCAAGAAGTATTGAATTTAGAATAAATAGTGTATTTATACACGCAAAAAGGTGTGCCACATTCCTTTGTGAAATATTTATTTCCTTATTCATATTTCACTTAGCTTCTAGCAAAATTAACTCAGTAGAATGATTGTGAAGGAATTTTGGCGAAATAAAATTTTGCTCATGTTTATTTATTGATATACTCATAAAAGAAATCTTGTTATAGTCGGGCTTTAACGAAATTTCATTTCTAATTATATGTATAACATACTTTCAATGGCAACTATAATATGAATGCGATTTAAAATGAATTATATAGCAATAAATAAAAATCATAATTGCGTAGTTGAGAATAAATGTTTTTAGATGAAAAGTTAAGAGTATAATTCCTAATGAATATTTATATTTTGTCTTTCAAAAGAACTTGTCAGTTTAGATTTGCATATTAGATTTTTTTTTTTTTTCAATGACGAGTTGGCATGTATATCGTCATATATTATTTAATCTTCTAATTGAATTGTCAAATATTTTAAATATATGGAAATAAATTTGCATGTTAATGCACATTTTTTTTATCAATGTGTAAAATATTACGGAGGTAGTTATTTTATTTTATTTTCTTCAAATGGATTGTTTTTTGAATAAATGGAAAATGCTTTCCATGTATTTATGTTCGTAAAATTTAATTGAAAAAGTAATTTTTTCATTCTTTATTGAGTTTTGCTTACATAATTATAACATTTTACACAAAAAAAAAAAAAAAATTCCTTTAATTTTGATTACTAACCTACTTGCAATAGAGCTATATTCTGTACAGTCAGCAGAAAAAAAAAGCCATCCCGTAATTCTGCCGTAAAATATCGTAGAAACATGCGGCTAATACCGATCGATTTGTAATAACGTCTAGTATATAGTGGTATAGCTAGATTTTGCTTAGGAAGTCGTCTACATATTAAAACTGGCATCAACTTCTTCTTTTTTTTTTTCAACGGTAATCCTCATTTTTTATAATTTATTTGAATTATTTCAATCAAATCACCGCGGGAAAATGGTATAGTTTATATATTTCGCTCAATTTTTCATATAGTTATAAGCTGTCAAAGTATGGGGAGGCTAATATTAAATAAAAGTAATAAACATTAATTCATATCTTGCCAAAAAATTATTATATTCAAATTCTGTGGTTTTTTTTTTTTTTTTTTTTTTTTTATCCGTTAGAATGAAGTGACCAAAACCTATTCCATGCATATTTTTGATAAAAAAAAAAAAAAAAAAAAAAAACATTTTTTGAATTATGAAAATTACCAATAAATTCTAATAAAATATTCGAAAAAATTATTATTTATGGCCTATATTAATTTTTGCACGAATAGAACAGGCATAATCAGAAACGGGGGTTTCCAAATTTACAGCTCGTTCCTAACATTTTTTGAGTTACAGTGATATTTCATATCTTATTGCTGTTAGGTAGTCGTCACTTGTTATAATCTGTATCCTCTATAAGTAAATATCTGTATATAATCTGACGAAAAACTATTGTAATTTACATTTATGTTATTCTTATTGTTTTCTAAGCAACATTTCGATTTTTATTATACAAATTGGCTTATTTCTGTAAATTTATCGCAATGCAGGCGTGAGATAGTGAAAGAATTCCAAAAGAAAACAAGCCCCGCCTCTATATCGCTGAAACAACATTAAAAAAAAAAAGTTTGCATATTCGTATTTGACTCTATATGTGACACTGGTATGCATAAAGCTCAATGGCATTTACTACACCTATTGTTGAAGAAAAAAAACTTAAATGATTTAATTACAAATATGCAAAATAATTTTGTTTTATAATGTAAAGTTTCAGAAATATGTGTAAAGGCGTTGATTACGTTACAAGATAGGAACATATCCAAACCTGATATGTTAAGTCTTACTTTTTAAATATTAAATATCTTTTTCTAGTTTTTCACTACTAAAATTCTGTTTTAACCCTGTTGTACTTTTTTGTATTTGAATAGTGTAGGGTTTCTACACCTCAGGTTAAATGTCATGTTTTAGAAAACACGATAAAGCGAAGCTTACTGTTTGAAACAGAAATACACATTCGATAATCGTTTTATTATTATTATTAATAATATTTAATAATTTTTATAAGATTTTTTGCCAAGAATTTTCTGTTTTAATCTTGTTGTGACATTATTGCATTTGTTTACTGTATCGTTTGTAAGCTTTATGTTATTTAAATTTTATCGCATGATGTAACATAATAAAATGTTAAATTTTTATTAAATGTTTTTCGATGGAGAATCAAATAGTGGAAAAATCTTTTTTTTTTTCTTCCTTTTATAATTTATAATATTTATTATTGAAACAAGGCGCAGTATTATTTATTTTTTATTATTCTAAACACGGCGTAAAATTCCCATTTATTATGGAAAAAGAATTTAAAACAAAGTAATACGTTTTATTACTTTTAAAGATATAGATACTGATCATACACTTTTAAAAATTAAGAATTACAGTACAGTAGACTACTGTATAACGCGAGATATTCGTTCCGGGAAATAGGAAATCGTGTTATGTGGAACTTACATTATCAGACCAATTTATGCAAGTTCAGTCCAGTACTGAAAATTTTTATTTGATTTTTTGTTTTGTTTTTATTGTTTTCTAAGTAACATTTTGACGTTTACTATACAAATTAACCTATTTTTGTGTAATTAACGCATTGCAGGCGGGAAATTTTGATGACATTCCAAAAGAATAATAAACCCCACCCTCTGTTTTTTACTGAAACAATACTTTTAAAAATGTTTCTTGTTTCCTTAATTTTATTTTGTTTTACATAAACGAATGAAATTTACCGTTTCGATTGCTGATGACAAAATTTCAGTTACTTAATCATGAATTTGTTAAATAATTTGAAGTTTTAGAGAAAACGTATAAATATTACTCAAAATAGGAATGCTTTTGAACTAGTCTGAAAGAAATTACTTATTTTTAGCGTAATATTTCACAAAAAAAAAAAAAAAAAAAAAAAAATTATTAAATATTATGTATTTCAATTTGCCATTGAATATGAGGATTACTATAACTTTTTTTTTTTTTGTCTTGTGTTATGCCGTATTAATATTAATATTCAGTGAAAGGTAAAGGAGCGAATAGGCGGGCAGAGTGCTGCAGGGTTTAATAACTGAAGAGAAACGGAGGGAGGCGAATCCTCCCTAGGGGGTTGGTGAGTGGAGCGAGCAGGAGACAGAGTCCCGTATTATATATATATATATATATATATATATATATATAAAGAAATTTTCATTTATATAATCCAGATTTAATAAGATTTATTGAAACAACAGTAAAATTTTAATTTCAAACTTTTAAGGTATCCCTAAAAGAAAAAAGAGAGAATTCGATATTATTTAAATATAAAATTCTCATAGTTAATTTTTGAAATTTTCCTAGTTAAATAATAATAATAATAATAATAATAATAATGATATTTTGTTATGTGTTTTTACTTTCTAATTTAGCGTTCCAAAGACGTGCCATCACAATTTTTTATAATGTTTTAAATACCAATTATTATAATCTGAAAAGATTATGATTTTTCCTTTGTAAAAATATCGGAATACTTACAGTTTGTAATCAAGACTAATGATAACATTAAGACTTTTTAGAAAATGTTTTATATACGGATAAGAATTTTCGTTAATTCTAGTCATTCTTTTGTTACCTTAAGATATCATTTTCTTTTCTTCTTCTTTTTTACTTTCTCTTACCCATAAGGTAGAGAAAGTATTGTTTTTGAGTCAAATTTTCGATCGCGAGATTTTGTTATATTTACACGTTTTGAGGTCCCCTGAATACGAAAATCATGTTTTTAGCAAATGGTCTGTGTGTATGTCTATGTGTATGTCTGTGTGTCTGTGAGTCTGTGTGTGTGTCTGACTGTTATCAGCATATCTCAAGAACAAATAGTACCAGACATTCCAAACTTGGTATTCTAAATGTGTATCATATAGGGATGCTACAGTAAGCTTTTCGTTAAGATCAAGCAAATGGTTCGTGTACAGGGACAATCAAGAGAATTCTAATACATTACGTCTATGGGGGAAATTGCAGGTAAGTAGAGTTTAACGTGTATAGACTGCACTAAACCAAATGAAACGAATATATATTTTTTGTAATAGAGATAGTTAACTGGAAATTTTTTTTTGTGTATGTAGGAGCCTCGCCTCCCCCCCCTGGGAGGGAAGTCCCCCCTCGAGGGGATTAAATTTTCATGATGGTTAACTTTCAAAAAAGCTCTCCAATACCTTTAAATCGAATGGTTGAACCATCGATCTGCGATAATTTAAAACAAAGTTATCGATTTTTTTTTACTTTTAACGAAAAAAAAAAAAAAAAAAAAAATTTAGAAAAAAAAATCGTTTTTTTTTTTTTAATATTGAGAATAAAATGGACTTTTTTTGGATATTTGGTGTTATACTACTTCTCTATTATGGAAATCGTCTGCATTATCATAAAAGATAATTCTTTTAAATAATAATTTTAATAAATTATTTTTTAAAAACAGATTTATTTTTTAATAACCGAATTAAATTTTATATAAATGTAGGTGCATTAATGAAACGGGGGATTGAGGGGGGCGGTGGCCCCCCCTCACACACAACGAATTATCATATAAAACTCTCCCGAAGCCTAATTTGATTTGTTTAACAGAGGTTTACATAACATCGTTATCTTACCTCTTAATCTCCAACCTATATTTATAATATTATATTTCAGGGTAAGAGAAAGTCGTGTGAGTGACACAGCAGATTATTTTACTTTCTCTTACCCATAAGGTAGAGAAAGTATTGTTTTTGGGTCAAATTTTCGAACGCGAGATTTTGTTATATTTCCACGTGTTGAGGTCCCCTGAATACGAAAATCATGTTTTAACAAATGGTCTGTATGTATGTCTGTGTGTCTGTATGTCTGTGTGTCTGTCTGTTATCAGCATATCTCAAAAACAAATTATGGCAGAAAGTTCAAACTTGGTATTCTAAATGTGTATCATATAGGGATGCTACAGTAAGCTTTTCGTTAAGATCAAGCAAATGGTTCGTGTACAGGGACATTTAAGAGAATTCTAATACATTACGTCTATGGGAGAAATTGCAGGAAAGTAGAGTTTAACGTGTATAGACTGCACTAAACCAAATGAAACGAATATATATTTTTTGTAATAGAGATAGTTAACTGGAAATTTTTTTTTTGTGTATGTAGGAGCCTCGCCTCCCCCCCTGGGAGGGAAGTCCCCCCTCGAGGGGAGTAAATTTTCATGATGGGTATCTTTCAAAAGAGCTTGCCAATACCTTTAAAACGAATGGTTGAACCATCGATCTGCGATAATTTAAAACAAAGTTATCGATTTTTTTTTACTTTTAACAAAAAAAAAAAAAAAAAAACTTAGAAAAAAAAATCGTACTTTTTTTTTTTTTTTTAAATATTGAGAATAAAATGGACTTTTTTGGATATTTGGTGTTATACTACTTCTCTAATATGGAAATCGTCTGCATTATCATAAAGATTTTTTTTTTTTAAATAATAATTTTAATAAATTATTTTTTAAAAACAGAATTATTTTTTAATAACCGAATTAAATTTTATATAAATCTAGGTGCATTAATGAAACGGGGATTTCATTAGGGGATTTCCGCCCCCCTCACACAGAATTAATTATCATATAAAACTCTTCCGAAGCCTAATTTGATTTGTTTAACATAGGTTTACATAACATCGTTATCTTACCTCTTAATCTCCAACCTGTATTTATAGTATTAAATTTCAGGGTAAGAGAAAGTCGTGTGAGTGACACACCAGATTATTCTTTTTTATTGTAGGACTCTCTTCTCCATAATCGTTAGAATATATATATACATAAATACCAAGTTTCGTCAAAGCCTTGTAAGCATAATAAGACCTAAATATGTATAAAATAGTGTAATTTGAAAATATAATTAACATGTATATATTGTTATTATTTACAATTTAAATCTAATCGATAAGTTATTGTCACAATAAAAACTCTGTTTGTTATTTTGTCAAAGGGATTTCATGTTTCAATAAAGGAAACAACAAATTACAAATAAATGTTTGTTTATCTTCTTTTTCCTCGTATTATATACGAAATAAAACATCGATCGGAAAGCCATATCTTATCTCCATAATCGAAAAATTGTCACAATTAAACTCTAATGTTATTTTGTCAAAGGGATATTATGTTTCAATAAAGGAAACAACAAATTACAAATAAATGCATGATTATCTTATTTTCGTGCACATACAAAATAAAACATTGATCGAAAAACAATAAAACGCGATTGTTATTATTAGACTAGCTGAACCCATTTTAAATAAGACGCTGTCACACAACTAATAAGAAAAATACATGACGAAAAAAAATTGTCTATTTTCTTTTTTTAATCGGTAACTGTTTCATTCATGCTACATTTTTTTCTCCGTAGCTATTGGTGTTATCGATTTTTGAAGCACTTTTTCACGTGATAAAAGCTGATTTCGACCGGAATGTTTCAGATTAGTCAAGCGTAATATGATGGAATACACCCTAGGCGTAAATACTTTATTACACGTCCCTCCCATAAGATGTATTATATTGTGTCCATTTTTTTAAAAAATTGGTTTACGGATTATTGCTTTTGTGTGTGTTTAAAATTATTACTTTGATATAGAATAATAATCTAGTGTGTCACTCACATTATTTTCCTTACCCAGATATTTTTAGTAACGGTTTTATATATATTATATTAAAATAAAATTACATTTCATATAGAGATATCATAACCATACGCGTCTATATATTTATATATATTATATTTCTTTCTGAGGAGCCTCGCGCACCCCTCGAATATCCTTTTCTGCATATAAATAAATATATATATCTGTACTGATAAGTATCAAGGATTTAAGTCCAAAAATGTCGATTTTGAGTTAAGTACATAGTCCGACTCAGAAAAAAATTCTCTATCGATTGGTATAAAGGATTTAAGACCACGTCATTTAGTCATGGAGAAAATCCATTGGTAAAAAAAGATTCAAGTCAGAAATTTAGCATTAATCTTTGATATAAAATATTTAATTCGACTTTTTCCCTTTATTAAATGAAGATTGACAATCACTGATTGGTATAAAGGGTATAAATCAACCTAATCCCTTTTTCCTAATCGATTCTTCTAATTAGTTTTCAGTTAGTTTAACTTTATTTTTCGTCTCCTGAAAAATCAAGAATATGGATTTAAATCCTTTATACTTATCAGTACAGATATAGTCATTTTATTTTGTGTAGTACAGTTTAAATATGTTAAACTGTACTTACCTACAATTCTTCCCGTCGAAATAATATAGATAAATCCTTTTGTATGTCCCTATACGAACTATTTGTCCGATCTCAACGAAAAGTATCAAGTACATTCTCATATTAAGATTTATTAGAGTACTGAGTTTGAACTTCTTGCTAATATTTATTTTTGGGATCAAGCATACAGACACGCAGACCAACCGTTGAAAACCTGATTTTCGGATTTAGAAACCCAAAACATGTAAGATATGTTAAAGACTCGCTTTCTAAAACCTCACCCAAACATAATAATTTCTCTTACTTACATGGCTAAGAGAAAATAAAGATAGATTATTTCGACTGCAATTTAATTGTACTGTTCTTGAAGAAGTTCAGTGAGGCCCCGATTTTGATTTTGAACGTTTTTGTGTCTGTATGCATATTTGTATGTACTGCCGCGAATGTCATAAAAATCATCGGAGTGAAGTGAAATTAGATAAGGATATTTATGAGCTACATAGAATTGACTTTTCTTTTCTTTCTTTTTTTTTTTTTTTTTTTTTTTTGTCTTGTTTAAATAGCGTTTGTGACACACACACACACACACACGCACACGCACACACAAAAAAAAATCCGGTGTATTAAGGTTTATGAATGGTATGTCTTTTAAACACATTTTAATGTTGTTGCAGTGCATTTAACATAATAAAATTGCTTACATTATTAAGGCACTTAAATCATGAAAAATTATTTTACAGAGCTATGCAAAAGGGATCTAATAATTATTTATTTTGCTTGGTAAATACTGGATGTGTATTTCGATAGTACTATATCCACATTGGGAATGAAAGCAAAATAAATATTTAGTGGGATTGATAGGGTATTCTGATCCTATTCTACACACACACACTTATATATATATATATATATATATATATAACAGGGGTAGAAATTAAAGAAAATAAAGTTACTGGTCCACAGAATCAGTAATTTTCAGATTTCACTGGTCCGTACACATTTTGACTGGTCCATTCTTCCATTCTATTATATTTTTAAAAATATTTAAACTGTTTGTTTTACTAATACTTTGTTTGTTTATGAGCTTACAAGTCAAATATGATAAATTATTGTAAATTAATTAAAAAATACAAATGAAGTCTTATATAAATAAAAAAATTATGCTTTAATAAACAAACTTAATGTTACGTATTTACTATTAGGAATTAAAGTTTCTAAATGAATTATGGAATTGAATAATGATACCTATTTGTATATGAGTATAATTTCATAAATAATAGCTTTTAATAAGTGAATAATTTCCTAAGTTTAATATGAGTATAATTCCATATATAATAGTTTTTAGCCCCTTTCCATTAAATATTTTTTTTTTTTTTTTTTTTTTTATGGTTGCTATGTGCTGAAAATCTGATTATATCGCCAGTTTTGGTTTTATTTTCTAAAATATGCTTTGCTTTTATTGAAAACGAGTAAATTAGATAGACTGACATCTTAATAAGAATACCTGCAAATTTCATATATTTATGACAGATTCTCAATTTTAATAGAGTCTTAATTCAGAATAATAATTCATTTTCATTATTGTTGCGAATTTGTGAAGATTATTGTATTCTTCCGTAAATGATCCAGTCAATACGGAGAATAAATTAGTTTTCGTTCACTAATACTCTTACTACCGTGAAACGACATTCACAGGCGGAATTGCCCAGCATTGAAAGCCATTGATATTGCATCATCTTAATGGCGAAAAACTTGGCAAAACTCTTACTATGTGGAAATATTTTGTTATTGTTGTTCTTTTAATGACGATCTGGCGTGAAATTATTCCTTTCTGAAAAATGATTTCTTAAAGCTCTATAACTAAAATTTAAGGTAAAACAATGTATTCATGGTTATAGAACTCTATTATGAACCACTTTTTGGAAAAAAAAAAAATGTTTACTTTTGTTTGTATGAAAAATAGAACCGATGTTATATCCTTAAATTAAAACTAAGAGATATTTTCAGAGTCTAAATAAAAATCCGAAAGAATATAGGAAAATTATGAAAAAACTGAACTCTTTCTCTATAAATCGCATCCGAAAGCTAAAACAGATGAGTGGATGGCTGTTATATATATTTTTTTTATTTATTTATCTTTTTTTTTTTTTTCGGATAATACCCGAGATATACTTAAGCAAATAAACATTGTTTTCCAGTAGTCAAAAAAAAAAAAAAAAAAAAAAAAAAAAAAAATCAAATTTAAGAAAGGGACCACAACACAGAATGCATAAACGATCCAAACATTTAATGATAAGTTTTTGTTTCTGTCTTTGATAGCAGATACAGACCAATCGTAAAAAAAACACATTTGCGAATTCAGGTGACCTCAAAACGTGAAGTTATAGCAAAAACCTAGTTTAAAAAGAATTCAGAAAACATTTCTCTACCATATACAGGTAAACAAAATAAGCATATAAATAAAATACACGACATTTTTCAATAAAGACTGAAAACATTTTTGTTCAAGTTCGAATATAAAATATTTTTGCATTAAAATGGATCGAGAATTATTTCATATCTAATAATATGTCATGTAATAAAAAATGACAATAATAATATGCAATTAAAAGAAAATGCTTTTCAGCGAGGGTGCGGCAATGTTTTTATATGGTAATATATGCAACAAAATCTCTGGGATAAAAAAATATCTTCTTTATTTTTATATACTGACTGTATTCGTTCAAATTTAGACTTTCCGAATGCTTATTGACAGGGTTAAAGCCTCGGATAAAATAATAAATTTCATTTCTCATTTCTAAAGATATTCAAATATGATTTGAATGACATGCGGGGATAAAAGGTTTGTGATTCATTTCTATACATATATCTTAAAAATCACGTTTTTGAAATTGTGCCACATTCACAGCAAATATGTGATAGAGCAACACGTTTTTCAAGGAAATACTGCCACACTGATTCATATTTTACCTCCGTATAAAAATAATCATTTGCACATAGGATTTAGAAAAAATAGTATATTCAGTTTTTGTGTCCAAATTTCTAACAGTACCTAAATTAATCATTGCCATTTTATGACTGTAAAACTTATTTTCCGTTCCCACCGAATTTATTTGTCTTTAATATTTCCAACATTTTCTCATATTAAATCCTTTTTATACTATACTATATATTCTTCTTTTGAAACATTTAAATTACCAGATGGATTTAGTTTATATTTTAGAAATCCATTATATTAAAAATCAACATCTTAAATTATACATCTGATTTTTCCGTTGTGTATAAATAGTATCTCAGAAGAAAGAAAAAAAAGTGACAGGAATTAAATACCTTAAAGCAAAAAGCCTATGAAGAAAGCTTGCTTGAGAGTTTAGCCTATACAGCAAGAATCGAAGATCCTAAACGTAAGTTCTGACGGTACATAATACACATATTTTCTGCCTGCAATGACACATTTTTGATTAAGAATTGATAAAAGTGATAAAAGTACATTAACAAAATGAAAGATATAGTAATATAAGAAAAGTAAATCAACGGATTCGGGAAGAGGATGGGAAGTGTGTTTGTTAAAATATAAACTTTTACTTAATAATATTACTTTTTTTTTCTAATTTCCCTTTGTTTAGCAGAGTATTAATTAAATTTTCTCATATTACTTTATTTCTGTTAAATTAAAATGTAGGAATACGGTGTAAGCGTACGCGATTCGAATAGATAATAGAAAAGGGTTCCCAGTTTACTACACTAGCATACATTTCTTTACCGGGAAGTAACAAAATATACATACATTTATTTTTTAAAACAAACCTAGCTTATGTGCAACCTTTTAACTTTATTGAAACGCATTGATATCTTTCGTCTCTATTTCAAATCATACGATAAAAGAATATACTACAATTCATCTATTCCAAATCATCCTCTAAAAAAATCTCTCTATAATAAAATCCTATACAACAAATCGCTATAACATGGGCACATACAATCGGATGCCAAATAATTGCTTTACGGAGACATGGTACATTTAAATATCCGCGATAAAATTATCACAGATAAAAATTTGTAAAAGTTGATTTTAGTAGGTGTGAATTATCGGACATGTATTCAAAGCTATATAAAAGAATATTCTTCTAATGTCGTTTTTCAGCGATGGAAAAAAAAAAAAAAAAAAAAAAAAAAAAAACACCATCATTAATCGCTTTTTTATATCGCTGTAGTCTCTTTCTCTCTAATCAAAAATGTCCCTATCCCACCATTATGCTGATAGTACTTTAATAACGGAAGGAACTCAGTTAATCTCTGCATGCATATTCCAATGTCTGTTATGACCCGTCCTTTTGGACAATCCGTATATATCTTCTGAATCGGAAGCCAAAGAGACATCTTTCTGTTGGACTTCCGGTAGTTGCCACTTGACGATAATTTAAAAGCTTCAGTCCAGCGTATAATTCAAAAAGCCATTACTTCCGATGGATTTGGCTTTGTGATAAATCATAAGCTACTTTATTCTGTTCTATTTAATTTTTTTTCCTGACGAATTTTATTTTGGTCGTGCTTTTTGTAATATATATGACAGTGGCAGTTTTAGAAAATATGACAGTAAAACAACGAAGAAAACAAAATCACGTATGTTGCATCGATTTAAAACACTTTCTAGTTGTATTTAACTACTAGCCGGCTTATTTGCCCGCTTCGATGGGCACTATACTTAAATGAGTTGTCAAAATGCCATATCATTAATAATAACCTAAGTTAAAGTTCCCTATGTGTTTGGTAGAGGTTTTTTCCACTCGCAACGTGAGCACTAAGGTCCATACTGCCTTCGGCAGCAGCTTATCCGCTTCTTACTTTTTGCGAAATCCCACCAAAGTACATAATGCGTACACTCAATCAACGCCACACACCAAAAATTCGCTTTTTAAGATAATTTAAAGTAAATTCAAACGGGAAAACGTGATTTTACACGCGTTTATTGCCCCCCGACCCCGAAGAAGGGGGGGAAGGGGGGGGGATTTCGTAAAATCCCATTACAATAAGTGTGTCGGATACATATAAGCAATTTGCGTACCAAATTTCATAACCGCTAATCCTATATATTTCCGAAGACAAATTTAGCGCTAAAATGGGGTTCTCGAATTTGCTCCTTCGTAACCCCTCCTCTCCCCCCCCCCCCCCCAAAAAAAAAAAAAAAAAAAAAAAAATCAAAAATCACAATTTTATTTTATTTTTATTTTTGTAAATATTCTAAAGAAGTCACATGGCTGATTTCAATACCTTTGTACCATTTTTAGTAGAGCTCTACTAAAAAATCCGGAATATCTGAAATTTCTCCCCAAAAAGCGATTTTTCCCCTCCCTGCTGTAAGAGTCAAGAATTCCAAAACCGTGCATAACGTTTCATTTATACTCATGTCCAGTTTCTTCATGGGCAATTTCTTCACCGTGAAGTAATTTGGGACCGAGTTATGTTTACAAACTTTTTTTATTTCTTTCTGCTACTCATGGGGAAAGGGGGGGGGATTTCGATAAATCCCGTTACTTCTAGGGTCGGGTGCATATAAACAATCCAAGCACTAAACTTTATGACCGCAGCTCTCTTAAATTTCCCAGGACAAATTTAACGTTGAAAGGAGTGTCTCGAATTTGCCCATGTAACACATACCCCTCCACCAAAAAAAAAAAAAAATAAAATAAATAAAATAAATAAATAAATAAATAAATAAATAAAATAAATAAAATAAAATAAAATAGAATAAAATAAAATAAAATAAAATAAATAAATAAAAATGGCAGATCACAAAAAATCAAAAACATGTTTCGAAAATACCCTAAAGAAGAAGCATGACTGTTTTCAACATCTTTTTACCATTTTTTACAGATTTCTACTGAAAAATCCGGAAATTGCAAAATTTCCCTTCAAAAATTGATTTCCCTCTCCCTCCCCTTAAAAATCGAAATTTCCTAAATCGCAGATATTATTTTATTTGTGCTCATGTGTAGTTTCTCCATGTGCAATTTCTTAGCTGTGAAGTAATTTGGAGCCGAGTTATGCATACAAATGTGGTTTTGTCTTCTGTCTCCCCCAAGGAGGGAACGGGGGTATTTTCGATAAATCCCGTTGCTTTAGGTGTCAGTTTTATATAAACAATCCAAGCACCGAAATTCGTGACAGCAGCTCCCATAGATTTCTCAGGGCAAATTTAACGCTAAAAGGGGTGTCTCGATTTTGCCCTCTCGTAACCCCCCCCCCCCCACACACACACACACACACTCACAAAAAAAAAAGAAAAAAAAGAAAAAAAATCGCAAATCACAAATATCAAAAATGTGTTTTTGTAAATATCCTAAGGAATTCGCATAGCTTTTTTTAACGCCTTTGTTCCATATTTAGTAGAGTTCTACTCAAAAATCCGGAATTAGCGAAATTTCCCCACAAAAATCAATTTTTCCCCTCCCTTCCCTTAAAAATCGAAAAATTCTAAATCGCACATGTTTTATTTGTACTCATGGGTAGTCTCCCCATGTGCAGTTTCTTTACTGTGAAGTAATTAGGAGCCGAGTTATGCTTACAAACGTGTTTTTGTTTTTTGAAGGAAAAAAAGAAAAGAAATGCTCACCTCCTTTAAAGGACACTCTAATATACACACACACACACATATATATATATATATATATACAGAGCTGCCAAACTAATCCGGATGGTTGTTAGTATCCCCTTTCTTTCCACACCACTTAACGTTTAGATTAATTCTCATCAAATGTATTTACGATTAATTAAGAAGAAACATACTATGGAAATATATATATATATATATGTATGTATGTATGTATGTATGTATATATAAAGGTGAAAGTTTGTCGTTGTATCTGTCTGGAGTTTTAGCTTGCTATACAAAGCTACACCATTCAGCCGATCGCTACGAAAATTGCTACACTTATTAATCAAGACAAAATCAAGCTAACGCAGTATTTTTAAGTTCAATCGGGTAATTGGTTCAAAAGGTATTAAATAAAAACCCATTTTACCTTTTAAATTATTTAAAAAAAAAAAAAAAACTGATGCCAAAAATAAACAAATAACTAAACAAATTATACATTCATTCTTTTTCAGGCATAATATATATAGATTACGAGTAAAGAAAAAAATAATAATGAAAATAAATAAATAAATAAATATAAAAAAATGGCGAAGGGGGAGGGGGGGGTCCATTTTATTATTTACTTGTGAGTAGATATATTTCTTTTTATGTCGGGAAAAAAAAAGAACATGCAAACTTTTTTTTTTTATTTATTTAATTTTATTGTTTATTTATGGTTTTATTCGTTTAAGTTCTCATACTGAGTTCAAATTGTTCAATTAGGATTTTACTGAGATATTACATGTAAGTGATTTATTTCACTGCTATCTTTTTATTCTATAAAAATTTTCTCCCAATTTTAACACTTAAAAAATTGTGATATTGAAACTCAAGAGTCATGTAAATAATTATTTTCTGTTTATTCCTGTGATTATATATATGCCATCCAGGTTAAAAAAAAAAAAAAAAAATGTTTGCAAAGAAATTTGACAGATCCATCAACATGTATTATAGTTTGGAATCCATAAAGTTCGAATATTTTAATTTTAATTTAATTTGTATAATTTCAGTTTCATCTCATACTTTCTTTACATTGTTTTTCTTTGACTCAAAAATTTTATAAGTTCTACTTTAACCCGAGCAGCGCCGGTCAAACCTGTTAATATATATACATATCTTTTTTCTCTTTTATTTTGAATTCACACTTTTTTAATTGTTTGTCTGGATTAAATACTAAAACCTATGGACATGATAATTTTATATATGCCTTCAATACATTTCCTTTCATCAAATGAAATAGATTCCGAGTTAAATGCAAATTAATCTCATTTTCATTCCATGTAATATAAAAGATGTCTAAATATACATCGTAATACAAAATAATCTTTTTCCATTCTCTTCCGTGACTGCTGGGTAGCGATAATTTTATTTAAAAAAAAGAAGCTTTGACTACTCAGCCCAGTTCGATAGATAAATTCAGAAGACCGTCACTTCCCGTACACTCTCGAAGAAGATAAATCATGCGCTCATCTTTTTCTGCTCCATTTCAGTAGCACAGACTGTGATATACGGGCGCCAGAGCTGTCTGGCATCAGCTTTTCAGAGATGCAGTTAGAAATTCGAGAATTTAAATAGAGTTTGAATAAAATTTATATTATGTAAATGGAAGAGAGAATCTTAATGACTTTTTTTTTTTATCAATCTCTCTTTTTCTCAAAAAAAAAAAAAAAAAAAAAAAAAATGTGCACATAATTAATTAATTAAATAATAATCAAAGTTGTTTGCGTATGTGTGCGAGTAATTTAAATTATGTGCGTATTAATGTTAAAATGTGTGTGTATAGTAATAAAATAATGTGCTTGAAATATTAAAATCTGTGTTTTGTATAATATATTAAAATATGTATGTGTAAATATATTAAACGTTAAAAATAGTTCAATGTTTCACCAAAATCTTGATGCCAATTTAGATCAATTTAGTTGTAACTAATATTTTTAGAAACTTTGTGCCAAAATTTACAGTTCTACTAGCGTTATTTTAGTCGTAATCACTACTAAAATGGTGAAACTTAGCATCAAATTTCTAAAGATATTGGTTGCAACTAAAATAAAGTTTGCACCATATTTTTGGTGCGTTAAATTTTATTTTTTAACAGTATATATGGAAATTGAAAAATCTATTTTCTAAAAATCTTAGCAGTTTGGCTTACAATAACTTTTTTTTTTTTTTTTTTTTTTTTTTCAATACAAAATATTGAAAAGTCTTTCTTTAAATTTTTTATGCATGATGCACGACTTTTAATCTTTTGATATATTATTTTTATTTTTATTTTATTTAAATAAAATTCCTTCATTCGTTATTTGAATTATTTTCACTTTTACTATGAGTATGTCCCGTAATGTGGGAAAGTGTTTGAAAATTCATGAATGATGCATGATTTTCTAAGTGTTCGACATATTTTTGGTAACAAACAAAAAGGATTAATAGAAATAATCCCTGTGGGCCGATAAAAAGTTATAAGCAAATACATTAAAAGTACAATAGAGCCCTGGTTATCCAAGCCCCGACTAACCGAGTTCCGGGTTAACCGAGATAGTCCCGAACAAGTCACGGCCCAGAGAAGGCGTAGCCTGTTACAAATGGCGTGGATAACTTTGACAAATTTTACTATACAATACTGTAATTTGTAATTTATGTATCCATGGATTTTATTGCATTTCTAACCTGACTATATTTAAATATGCAATAGATGTATTATTTTACTTCACTGACTACTTTTTCATTTATTTTAAACTTTGCCATATGTTTCCCTCTCGAATTACAAAAAAAAAAAAAAAAAAAAAAAAAAAAAAAAAAAAATCCGTGTTATCCGGGTTTTTGATTATCCGAGGTAACCTCGGTCCACATTACCTTAGATAAGCGAGGACAGTGCATAAAAAATATATGAATAATTTTTTTTTTTAATGTTATTAATTAAAGAAAAGTCATAAATTGTTATATGATAATTTAAACTGTACAATTAAGATAAGTCATTGATATATGAAAGAATCTTATCAAATTTGTAAGAAAAATCAAAATCATTTTTGCATCTATCAAATCTGGACACATACACAACAAAAGGTATATTTTTTTCCCATGATGCAGTTAATAAATGAAAGTAAATAAATAATTTAATTGCATATGAAAAAATTAAGATCAATCCACAGAAAAAAAACATAAGATATAGAGAAAAAACAAATAGAGAAACAAGCTAATAAATATCTGTGATAAATGATTATTCTGCTAATTTGTCTTTAAATATTAGAATGAAATGTTTGCAGATTGGGGGTAATATCTGCAATTCACGTTACAAAAAAGTGAAATGCGATGGATAGTCATTTCGTAAAATTCTCCTATAGATCAGTCTTGATAAAGCAGAAATCTAGAACATCGATTCACACACACGCACATTTTAATATGCATGTATTAATACTATATCTAAGTATTAGAAACAATTTTTTTGCAGATAAATTTAACATTAAAAATCTCTTTAACGGATATGAATAAAATTTTCTTAAAGCTCTCCGAAAAATCCATACACTCTCCGATCATACGAATAAAAATAAAATTTCCCTAGCTGATAGGAAAAATAACCAATATCTAAGAGAAATTTGAACATTTTTTTTAATTAAAAAAAATATCTGTAATATATCATTAGCAGCTTGAAAATAAAAAATTAACCTCTACTTTTTTTGCTTATTAATTGTTCCATTTCTTATATATTTCTAAAATTCTTCTTCCTTAATTTATACATAAAGCCCGTTTGGTTTTTAAAGTAATCATCCCAATGAAATAAATTATATAATAGGTTACATTTTCTCTGATTGTTATAGTATTTTTTTTGTACTTCAATTCAATTCGACATTTCGTATGCATACCTTTTGAATAGAAATGCATTCATGAGAAATTATTTCCATTTGAATGTACATATTTTATCAACCAATACTTATAGAGGCGCGCTAATTGACAACTGGTAATTAAAATAAAAGATTTACAGCTAGATACTTATTTACTTCATATTATAACCCTTGCTTTCTACCCTTGGGCAATATAATCATGAATATGGAAGATTGATCTGCAAGTTGTTTTTTTAACGTTGCGTAAAACTTTAATGCAAGTATTAGAAATGATTTGATTACGTTCGAACGTAATGTTAATTACGTTTGTAGGCGAGGTTAGTTTTTAGATGATAATGAGGAGTTTTGCTAAAATAAAAGATTATTCATTATCATATTGATGAAATTCGATGTCGTATTCAATAACAATTTTGTTAATAAATGGATTAATTTGCGATGGTGTTTATCAATAGATGTTTTTAAAATAAACATCATCTATTAATTTAGAGTTACACTAGTGTTTGGAGAATAAATTGAATTTATAATTTTGTTATTGTATTTAAATATTACAATACACCGTTTTTATTTATCAAAAGTATTTTTCACATTAGAATTTAGTTTATTTATTTTATTTTATTTTATTTTATTTTATTTTTTGTCTGTGATGAATTTATTGTATTAATAGAGTCAATCTATTTACCGTATTAATCTTTCGTCTGTGATGAATTCACTATATGACTTGGATATTATAATTAAGGATTTTTTTCCCTCTGATTTATATTAACTTACAAATATTCTTCACTACTAGTGTCTTTATTACATTTTGGATTTTAATTTTTACAACGATTTTTTCTCTTAAAATGTGTGAATGGATTTGTCCTCTCAAAAATGGACTCAATACTTCTGACTTTAATTTGAGTACAATTTTTTGAGATAAATTACTTTTACAGTCTTTTTCACTTTCAATCAAAACAAGTGTTCTAAAATCAACTAAATTATAAATAAATGCCAATATTTTTTTCATTTCTGCGTATTTTGAGGCAACTGTTCCTGTTGTCCATATATCAAATGAAAACTTTCTCTGTCAAAATTATTTTAATATTAGATTTTATTTATTTGTTTGTGAGGAATTTATTATATCAATTTGAGTGTATTCTTTGATTTTAATGCTGTAATTAAAGTCAAATATTTAACTAAGGTATGATAACTCTTAATGAACTTTTATCATTGATGAATCAAATGTATTAAAGATTTTAATTTTTACTGCTCTATAATTATATCTTAGACTTATTTTTTAAAACACAATTTTAATTTTAGTTTTTTTTTTTTTTTTTAAACCATGTTTTTATTATTAACTTCTAATCTTGTTTGTTTGTTTGTTTGTCCGGTACAAATCTTGCAATCTAATTTTAACTAACTTCTCTACTAGCTAGACATTTGAAACTTTCACAGTAGCTCAGAACCCGGTGACAACACAATACTTCGAAGCCCGATTTTCGAACTTTTGATTAGTTTTCTTATTATTAATTAAATTATGAAAATAATAACATCCTAATAGCGTTAAAATAGCCATTAAAATATTAACTATAATTTAATTGTTGCCAAAAAAAAAAAAAAAAAAGAGTTCATTTTATTTCGACATAAAAATAAATACATTTAATTAAACGTGAGCGTTAAAAAATTATAAAAAGTTAAATTATGCATCTCACAAAAATTGACGTCATTATCACTTTAAAAATTTTATGCACATTGAAAGCAACCGTCTGTGACTAGTTGATCGCATTGAATGTTTGTAAAAATTTTCTGTAAATCATCAGCGGACTTTTTCCGAGACTAAATTCAGGAGCATTAAGTTTTTCTATACTTAATTCGGAGGAATTAAGATGATATAATTTGATATTATATCCAATTTCTTTCATTATTTATGTAAATAAACAACGTCTGTCACTGAATCTATGTGCATTCTGGAACTTAGGCCGTGGATTGTTGAACTACAAAACGCGCGTGGTAGCTCGGACCTTTACAAGATTTTTTAGATTTTTGAGTTTAAAATTTAAAAATCATATTATTTTTTCATTTATTTGCTTTTGCGTTTTTGGTGTGACTTTCAAACGGAGAATGGTATTTAATAGTTGGTAATATTGGACAGAAGATATATAAAACTTTGTTTAGAATTTTCACGATAATATTTTCTATTAATTTTTAAGTGCTTTTGACGCCCTTAAATAACTTTCCCCACCGATAAGTCTGTGGTATTACTAATTATTTTACTTGCAATCACATTAAAATCTGCATACTTAATTTTTTTTGTTTTCTACCTTATAAAATTATAGCATATTTAGAAGTCACAAAACGCATCTTGAATATAAAATTATGAATTAATTTCCAATTGTTTTCGCCAAAATAAACACTTGTGACAAACGTCAAATTTCTTTAACCTCATAAAATATTACTTTAATTGTAAAATTTATTTCTCTGAAACTTATAGGCCCTACAATCTTATGTTTATGTACTTTTAAACTTATTAATCTAAATATTATTTTTAATATGCCATAAATGCTTATATCTCAAACTGAATATAATGTTACGTGAGGATGATCTGTTAATACTCAAACAATTTTGGTGTCTGTAATCTTGTTTGTACAGTCGGTAACAAAGTATCCGAAAACTAGCAAAAATTCCTATATAAAAAAAAGTAGAGTTAATACTGTTTTATTAAATAAATCCTTGTCGAATCATGTGCTTAGACTGACTAAGAACAGGATTCGACAAGGTTTTATTTAACAAAACACAATTAACTCTACCTTTTTTATGTAGGAATTTTTTCTAGTGTTCGGATACTTTTGTTACCGAGTGTATATACGTCTGTCCTTATATTGTGATTATGGCCAGAAAAAAAGATAATATTTTATACAATTTATAATATTTAAAAGAATCTTCAGTGGCATTAATAATATCCTAAATCTTTATACAAAACTATCTTGTTTTTAAACAGATTTCCTATAGCGAAAAATTTCCGAAAGATAATCTTATTTTGTCCACCTCATAACAAAGCATCTTTATCTTTGCCACTTTATCAAAATTTATTACAAAGACAAACTAATTTCTGTCACTGAATTTATTATCTTCTCCAAACAGAAAAGCGCAAAGTAAATTCACAGAAAAGCAACTCTTTTTACCAGTTCTCAGATATTTCTTGAGTAAGAGAGATTTAACGACCAATTCCCTCCTTATGTAAACGGGAGCTATCACCACTCCAGTATCTAAATACGACGTCACTTCATTCAAGGCAAATCACTCTTGGAGAGGAAATATCATCCAGCTGAACACCTAAGTAAACAATTGAAGACTGATTAGGATCTCTTTTTGATATTTATTTTTATTTATTTTTATTTTTTTCATTACATCAGCTGTGCCGACTTTCTAAGAACTGATATAAGTATATCGACCACCGAGAAACGCGGCAGGAGTCGGTGCCGCCAATCAAACAGGTGGTTTTGATTTGGGTTCTTTTGAACAGGAGCGATACCAACTCAAGGACGACGCTTTCTGACTGTCAGAAAGGGAGAGGGAAAAGGGGAGGTGTCAAGGGGTGAAAATTTATCAAGCGATTTGTGTCATCAAAGTTTCGATATAAATGTATTTGCAGTGAGGTGTTTATCAGCTGAGCTTGTTTGATCCGAATTTGACTAGATAATTGCGCCTATGTTTGAAGTTATCTCCTGTATGTGTTTGTTAATCAAATATTCGGGGCGTTTTGTTGGAGGCAACATATACTTCTGACAGACGGGATGTTTTATTAAGATTGTGATGTGATAGCGTTTAAAATATCCCCATATCAGTTAATTATTCAAGTAATTTTATGTATTGTCAATTGTCACAATGATTGCTGAGGTATTAGACTGTGAAAACCATATTTTAATTTCTGTGTTCACTTGTGTTAATTTGTCAACGTAATAACGCAAGTGTAATGCGGTAAAAAGGGTTTGCTGTTAAACTTTTTCTTCTTTTTCATCATTATCATCCTTTTTTTTTTTCTTCCTTCTTTCTTTTAAATAACTAGAATTTTCTTTTGTTATCCAAAAAACACTTACAAAATGAAGATTTGAACAAATATGTTTTCTGGTGATTAAAATACATAAAAATAAAAATTCGCGAATTCGGTCAATTTTTTATTATCTAGTTCTTATGATAATATTATGTATTGTTTAGGATTTTTTCTTTCTTTCCTTCTTTTTATATTTTTTTACGTTAAAATTCGTTCAAGGACTTTTTTCTACTTAAATAACTTATAAGTTTGTCGCTCACACAAAAGCTTATCTAAAACTATGCATTATAAAATGGCATGGTTACATTTACAAAGAACAACCAGTATTACTTTTCAAATTAAAAATGACGTGATGTACACACATAATTTTTCAATATCATGGTATCACGGTAAAAAAAATATATATATTGTATATAATCCGTCGACACATTTTTAAAATTGTTATAATATTATTTATTTATTTATTTATTAAGGACATGGAATATCTTTCTATTGAAAGCATCTACAACTATCGAACGTCTTAAAATCGGTTTTTAGATTACTGAAGGCGGAAGGGGAAAAAAAAAAAACTAAAATTATTGAAAAATATTCTTGTACTGTTGAAGAACAAGATAAGTAAGTGAATAATTACAATGAACACATTCAAAATGAATGTGTCCGATTTAAAATGTATCAGCTACGCCCACGGGTTACATTTCTATGAGGACCGTTTTTAAGGTAAAAAGATATTTTTTAGTTAATTCTCAGTTAAAATGGTTTATTTGTATGCGGTAAGTGTTAAATATTTTCAATATACGCACAACCTTTGGTATGCTTTACTCATAAGAAACACTAGATCATAGTTGTCAACATTTTAATTTATTCCGGAGCATTTTTAGCTCCGCCTTCATTTCGCACCACTTTATTTATAGAATAATTTTCTACATTATAATAAAATAATACGATAAAATAAGAAAGTAACATTTAAAAAGAGTGCTATTAAATAGAGACTAAACGGGACTAAAAATGTTCCGGAATAAATAAAATTGTTGGCAACTTTGCTAGACAATGTAATGCTATAGGACAGCAATTAGGAAATTTAGAAGACTTTATAACCTGTGTAAACATTTTGCATGCAATTTTTTAACTGAAGTTTCAGGTTGATCACTAATAATTAGATAAGCAAAAGCAATTGGGAATTAATCTGGGGTTGTACTCTCCGCCCCTTTTTCAGGACACTCTCAGAGGTAAGAAATTTTCGTCGTTTTCGCCACCACTAATTTCCTGCAGAAATATGTTTTTAACAATGTGCCATGATTATACAGTGTAGAGATTCTTGTATAAAAATAGTGGTAGCAATAAATTTTAGAATTTCTCATTCTAGAATCTCATTTAGGATTTCAGAATGTTTCATTTAATTTCCTGAATGATAGTCTTAAATCGTAGGGATAAATATTTTGGGAAAATAATTACGTATTGCCAAGATCGCCAAAACAACCGACATGTGGCAAAAAGTTTTACCAAATTCTCGCCGATGATCGTATGTGAAGTCAACGGTTTTCAATGTATTGGACTTTACCTGTAAATGTTGTTTTCTGGCAATGAGAATAACCATGGGCGAAAACTAAGTATATTTCCATTTCTTTCTTTCTTTCTTCTTCTTCTTCTTCTTTTTTTTTTTTTTTTTTTGAGCATTTTTGTTAAAATAAAAATCTGAGAATCCTTGAATTTAAATAAAGACTAATTACTGTTACTGATGTAGAACTGCTTAAAGTTCGTTCTTAAAATGCGTGTAATTTATAAATTACCAGATTCATAGTATTATAATTAGAAAGGTAACATTTAACCAGTTGATAACGTTCCGTCCTATCCATCTTTTAATAATAAGGAAAAAAAAAGTTCTATGATATGTAAATTAATTCAAGAAGAAATACTGATATTATACTCATTTCATTTTTTATTTCTAATTCTTTATTCATAAAGCTCGTACAAGATACATTTCTTTTCGTTTCGAACATTTACAAGTTAAGTAATATAAATGCTAAATATACCTTTTCCCCACCCCCACTCTTTTTCAAAGAAAAAAAAAAAGTAATTAAAGTTAAAAGCCAACTGCTCACGCTATTCATTTGAATTCAAATAGATGCTGCGGAACTTCCATTGAAATGTCAATAAAATTAGCATTTCTTTGAAAATAAAGTTCTGCTTGAATTTAAGAATCTATTGTTGACATTTTGATGTGAAATGAATTGTTTGAAATTTCATTTCAAATGACAGAAGCTGACATTCATGGAAATAAAACTATTCTTATCTTTTTGAAATAAATAGTGTCACAATTACTTCATGGTTTCGCTATTATTTCCATTTATTTTGTTCGTTTAATGTGTTGGTAAATCATAGTTTACGGCGAGTTTGTTATGAATTTTTTTAGTTTATTTTAAAGTGTGGTTCCGAAAATGAACATTTTATAAAATTGTTAATAATGATTTAAGTCCTTTCTTTTAAAAATTTTTTTCTATAAATTGTTTAGGAATTTTGTTTATCTCTTTACCTTGCTCTCTGTGTGACTGATAATTTCTGCAAATATGTTTATAACGTTTTAAAACTAATATATGCTGTTGAGGTTAATTATGAGATGTTTCTTCTTTAATCCATAGTTGCCAACTTTTACGCTTTTTGGCTATTGGAAAACTTTAATAGAAGTTTTTTTTATGCATTTCTGTAGCAGTTTCCATTGATTAAAAATAAATAAATAAATAAAAATTTCTATTAAAATTTTCTGGTAGACAAAAAGCGTAAAAGTCGGCAACTTCTGAAATGGTTTAAATAGTACTACTTTTTTGTGTACAAGTACTCTCAAAATAATTCGGACACATTGCGATCAAAGAGATGTATTTTGTAAAGCATATTTTAATTTCTGTATACTGCACAAAATACAATGAAATTAATATATATATTATTCAAATGCATAAGAGAATATTTCCTGTAGAATATGACACGATTAGTACTAATGTTTGGTTTACAGGACTGCAAAAGTATTCATACACATTACAGGAGGTAAGTGGATATTTCTGAATTAGCAATTTTAGGTGTATTATGAGGATTTTTTATACTAAATTTTTTTCACATTATATTTGTATATAATTTTAGCTCTACACAAAATAACTGTTTTATTTTCTCAATTTTAAAGTAGAGCTATCAGAACAGTTTTTGTTAGTTTTTCCCTATACAATTAAAAATAGAATCTTATACATCAAAATAAAGGGTACATTTCTGAGGCCAAAAAATTATAATTTGAGATTGCGTAGAAGTCTATGAGCCAATCAGAATAGATTATTTTGTAGCATTTTCCTGTCATAACACAGTGAAGCAAGAGATAAATGATAAGAAAAATATCTTTAGATTATTTTTTTTTTCCTCATTATTTTGACTATCACGTCGAAGCAGTAAATAATTGAATTTTTTCAATATTTACATTGTCTTTTAAGCCGCCGTGTTCTATCGAAACATATTTAAACCAAACCTAACTAAATCCTTGTTGTTATTAATTAATTTATTGTATTATAGTTTATGTTATAGTTTATTACCTAATTCTGCTGTTTTCTTTTTTTTTTTTTTTTTTTTTTTTCTTTTACATTTATCTGATTTACACCAGCATATTTAAAGAACCCTTATTCTCTTATTTAACATTGACATATTAACAAGTTTCATGCATTGTTACTCTCATACTGCCTTTCTGTGTATTTTGGTTCGTCTCATGGAGTCGTCGTCATTCAGAATTCGGATGTATAACAATTATTATAAATTTTTACAATTTATGGTGTTTGTTTACGTTCTGATATTAGAATTAGCTTCACAAACCGAATGGTGCTCCACATTTAATCAAGATTCGGAAGCAGTTTCTAGCGGTGCATAAATTGCATGCCTGATATGAAAAACGTGTCTAGTCAATGGTGCATGCCAACCTCCCTTGCGTCATGCTCCCACAATTTAGGCTCCTCTATAAACAATATCCCGCTTCTCACGCTATAGTTATATTAAGCAATGTCTTTATTTACCCGCTGCTTTAAATGAAGGATCTTTGCGTTGATGGAACTTCATAGTTGCAGGGTCGCCTATTTCTTTTATTATTCTCTGGAAGGTTTGTTTGCTTCTCTTCCAGGAGTTGACAGGTTGTTTGATTTTGATTTGAAACCTGAATGTTTGTACTAGAAGTATTTGAATCCAAGGTTTGCGAATAACACAACAAAACTGGAGAGGAATTTAATCAGAAAGTAATTGGTAAATTGCGAGGTAATAACTTTCAATGCATAAAATTAAATGAAAAATTACAAATATCACATCGTATTGAGTGGATTAATGTGAATTTTTTACATGTGGAACCTTAGACTTGGGCGAAGGGAGTATATAACATCCATGAAAAGCTTCCTAGTGAGTCTTTGCCCTTATTTACACAAGTTTCTACGCTTTTATTTCATTTTTTATTGCTTCCTCCAGAATGAATGAAATAGACCTCTGGCACTAATAATAAAATATTTTAAGCCTCTCTCTCTTTCTCTCTCTCTTTTTTTAAGCTCATTTGAAAATCGGAAGCGCGAAAGCATATCATGTATTGCACAATAAAAATATTTCAAACAAGAATGACATCATTCATTTTATTGCAATGCAGAAAATGCCAATCACGCATGTCACGGCATGAATACCGCAAGCTTAATCACGTTTTAGGGTTTCTTGTGAGATCTGAATACTAAGATAGCTACACCATGAATCTGAATCTGTACATTAAATTTAAAAAATAAATAAAATAAAAATAAATCTATCTTTGACGAGTTTTAATGTAGGGATTAAGTTTTACTTATCATTTAGCGTAACACTTGTTTCCCCTTTCTTTTACTTATTTCCGATAGATAATTTTCACTTTTAAGCTTTGTTTTTATTTTCAATTTAGAAAGTTCTTAACAACTTCGTTTATTATTTAGTGTTATCAAAGCGGCTTAGTTTCGTTTGTTTTCATTAATATTTTCTCTCCTAACGAACATAGATTTGGCAAGTAAAAAACAATTTTTGTAAGGTTTGAAAACTTGTCAGATCGATATCTAATTCTTCAAAACACTCAATCATTCATTTAGAGGCGTCATTTAGAGAGGGCAGGAGAGTGCAACCGCCCCCGCCCCCCCCCCCCCCCCCCCCGCCCTGGAAACTAGAGTTTCATTTTTTTTTTTTTCATTACTTTCTTTTAGCTCATACATTTATAATATATGTATAATCTAAGCTTAGGTAGATTAAAAAAAAAAGAAAAGAAAAGCTGTTAATAAAATCACAACTTTGTTTTCTTTTATCCAAAAACATCAGATGACAGACTTGCTGCTCTTATGATATTAGCATTTGTTTTATCAACACATACTTAATTGTGTGCTAATAAATTATACAGCAAAAATGTTTTGAAACAATGCATCAACAACGATTTAAAGAAAAATTACCGTTTTTAATTTCTGAATTTAATATACCCCACCCCCTCTCAACCTATAAAAAAAAGACACCCCCCCCCCTACCGGGATCCGGACATAATATCGCGGGACAAAATCTCGCCGGACAAAATATCGCGTCAAAAAATAGTATGATCTATTTGAAAATTTGATTTTGTGTCCCGCGTGATTTCTGGCGGGGGCCACAAGGCCTGATAAATATTAATTAATTAATAAAAAGTAAATAATTAAATAAGTCATAGAGTTGAATTTCATTATGTCATCTATGTTTATTTTTAAGTTATTTTATCTTTTGCTTTTCACTATTCAAAATACATTTTAAAAATCGTGTACATCACTGCTGACATTAAAGCTGTAAACTGTTCACAAACTTGAATTAAAAATTTTAAAATTGATAAGCACGACTGAATTCATTATGACTAATCTTGACAAAAAATAATAAATATAGTTTTTAAAATATTTTAAGTAAAATTTATATAAAAAAAAATTGTTGTAGGTTTGTCAGAATGTCAGTGCTCGGACTAAGGTATGTGTTGTCATAAAATTTTATACAACATTACTAATAATTACCAACTCATTTTTGCTTTGTATTCATTTACGTCGGCGATTTTTTGTCCTCGCTATATTTTGTCCCGCGAGATTTTGTCCCCCCCCCCCCCCACCTTCTCAAGAAAATATTGAAATGACGCTTTTGCATTCATTTTCATCAAAATAGTTAAAACCATCTGATATGACATGCGAATGAATCTTAACCAGCTATAGAAGCGTATGAATTTCAGTAAAAATTTATAATCTCTGCCCTCAGGGTATTGAAGGGAAATGACAAAATTGAGCCAATTAAAGAATTCAACGGATAAATATAATTTGTTACATAAGGATGAAAGACTGAGAGTTGAAATGGAAGATGTTTTCCTTTGATTGACCAAACGAAAAATGAAAAGAGTATAAAAAGAAGAAAAAAAAAAAAACAATAATAATAATAATTATATTATATACTAATGCAAAAAAGAAATTATAAAATAGTAAAAAGGACATTGATAAACTCAACAGATAAATTATTGAATTGCTTCGTATGTTATTAAAAATTAAAAACGATGGGATTAATGCCGGGTTTCAAATGAAAATTCTTGATTTTTCAAACAGGCAACCTTGAGAAAACTTAAAATTTGAGTTTCAACTTAAGTAAAAAAAAAAAAAAGAGGACTACAACACTTTAGAAAGTAGGAAAGATGAGAGACATCTTATAATTTAAATGTATTTACGAGATTATTTTAATGATGTAAAGTCTACTTTAAGCAGTTTCAGTTTTGTATCTCCTAACGTTTGTTGTTGTGGTTGTGTGAGTTAAAGCTGAAGCACAACGTTAGATCCTAGATCTGGGTGAATGCCTGGGTTGTTTAAATGGTTGTAGCCCGTATTTATACGAGATTCGGAGAAAACTATGGAAAACTCTGAACGGCTAAGTCAACGAGCACGACCTAGGATTGAATCCGCACCGCCCGTCTTTCAGCTTTATTTATCTTTTACTGTATTCGGAAATTTTTTGAATGGCCCTTTAATACACTATTCTATAGAATTCAATCTGAGATATGCATGGCAATTTCGTTGTGTTTTATATGTAATATAAAAATAACGCAATGTGCAATATGGTTTTAAAAATACCTCTCATTAGAAAGCATGATGTAGTGTACCTGAATAACGTATGTCAATCACAAGGCAACTTTGTTGACAGAAATATTTTCAAACTAGTTCGAAACTTCAATAAAAGTTGGTCGTAAAATTATACAACCCAAGAGTTCGGTTGAAACATTATTTATTTGTAGAAACAAAGAGTTTCCCATTAGAATACAGTCGGTAGCAAATTATTGAACCGCTAGCAATAATTCCTATTTAAAAGATGCGCACCTAATTCTGTTTTGTTAAGTAAATATTGTCTATTCATGATTTTAGTATTATGCTGTTTATAAAAAAGTTAGTTGATGATAAAAATTAGCTATCAAATAAAAAATAAATAAATAAATAAGACCTTAGAAAATGTAGCCCCTTTTGTCAAAATCAATGAAATAGAATTAGCTGGCAAGAAAGCGTTGTACAGTGCCAGAGTGTTTGACTTAAGAGAAAAAGATCCTCGATTCAATACCCGTCTCGGTCGAATTTCGATTTTTTTTTTTTTTTTTTTTTTTTTTTTTTTTTGGGGGGGGGGGGGGGACATAATACCAATATTTGGTTCAACATAAAATTACCAAATCATGGTAAAAGGTTAAACCATCGGGTGATTTCAGCTACTTCAATACCAAGTTTTAGTTCAAACTAACACTAAATGTTTAGCAGTGTTGTAGAATGGATAGTAAATTTTCTATGATACTTCAAAGTGTGTACTTTTTTTTTTTTTTTTTTTTTTTTTTTTTTTTTTTTACGCACCCGGTATTATGAAATATTGTCATTTGCCACTGAATCAAATAGTTAATTTTCGTCAAAAGAAATAGTTGTAGTAACTGAATCTGAAAATTATTTGAAGCTGACCATTTATTAGTAAAAAAAAAAAAATCGTTTGGGGAAATAACTTTAAAACCTTGCGAAACCATTCCAAAAATGATTAATTAAAAAAAAAAAATAAATAAATAAAATATTCCTTTTTTTTTTTTTTTTCTAAAAATATCTAGTGTTCTTCTACTTTTTTTACAGAATGTGCAAATATATTCATGTTTTAGAGCTTTTCACCTCTGTAGCCCTCAGAAGACATTTAACGGTTAAAAAATAAATAAATAAATAAATAAATAAAATATAAACATTTCGACCATCTCACCCATCTCACCCCCTCAAAAAAAAAAAAAAAAAAAAAAAAAAAAAAAACTTTTGCGATACTGTCCGTTTCGATGCTGATTATTATTAATTTTCTTTTCTTTTTCTTTCCAAAAAAAAAAAAAAAAAAGATTTTGATGAAATTCTGGCAAAAGCAGAATTTAGTGTAGTACGGAGAACTATTAGTTTTTTTTTTTTTTTTTTCAAATTATAACATCACTAATAGTCCTCCGTACAAAAAATATATATGAAAAACTTAAAAACAAATAATTTCAGATTATTCAAATGTTACATTTTGAAATTAATATAAGTTTGTTTCTTGAAAAGTTTGTTCAAGATTGATAAATTTCAAGGAATGGTGCGTGTGAAAGTTGCGTGAATAATTTTAAATGAATTTTAAATCTAATAACAGATTTGAATTCTATATAAATATAGGTACAATAATACAACTGTTTTATAAATCAATGTCTTATATTTGAATTTTAATAATTCTAAAAAAATGAATTTAAAAAACATATTATAAAATGTAAAATGGGGAAAGAAATCAAACCAACTGCTACAAATATAATCAAAAGGAGTTCAATAACCTGCTTTTTTATCTTAATTCATTCCCGATAAGTTTTTTCCCACAGTCTCAGATCGCAAAGTTTTAAATCTTCAATCGCAAAATCAATATAAAGTCGATGTAAACTCATAGCTGATAACAGTCTCTTGTCTCTAAAAGAAATAATTGATAAGGTGACATATGACTTAAAGTGAAGTTTAAATGTTAAGAGTTAAATTCTGAAATCTATTATTTTGCATAATCATTTGAAAGAATGAGTTTTACAAACATTATAATCTACGAATTTTTAATGGCAATTGTAAAAAATTAAAAATATTTTAAATTTTCAAATGTTAATTTTATTTAGAAAGCTGCTAATGTAAGAAGTGATCTCATGTGGCGCTTGAACTACTTACTCTTACACCGTATTTCTAACAAAACAGATTATTACAGTTAAGGGCCCTATTCACTCACCGCCGCCGGAAGCCGAAGCTAATGTTATTCAATGGGAAATTTTTCTTTACAAATAACTTATTAACTAATACATATTTTTAAATTCTGTTTTCACATTCTGAAAATTCCCAGGTGTTAAATTGACGGACTTTTTTTAAAAAATTATTTTTTTAATTTTTTATATTTTATTTTGAAGCTACAAAATCCGAATTTTCAATATGTGAAATTTTTTCATTTTGCAATTTCAAAATAAAATATTAAAAATTAAAAAAATAGATTTTTGAAAAAGGTCCGTCAATTTAACAGTTGGGAATTTTCTGAATGTGAAAACAGAATTTAAAAATATGTATTAGTTAATAAGTTATTTGTAAAGAAAATTTCCCCATAGAATAGCATTGGATCGGGCTTCCGGCGACGGTAAGTGAAGAGGGCCGTTAAAGGTATAAATCTACTTGGCATAGATGGACTTGTGGTCGCTTGCAAATGTCCTTTTATAACTTGAAATTCAAATGACAGAAGAAAAAAAAGCGAAAATCAACTTTCTTTATAACACCTTTATTTTGATGTTCAATTTTTGTTTGCAAGCTACGGTAGAAGTTAAGTAAAGTAGAAGTCGAAGCACTTATTTAAGTACCCTACAGACTCAGTTCCCCGTCATATGCTTGTTCTCATAAATTTCTACTATAGGGCGTACTGCATTTGTTTTAAGAGACATAAAGTTTACCGATCATTCTCCACAGTCGCAGAATGACATGTCTCCACCCACTAGGCTACCTTAACTCCGCTTTGATACATTTACTTTACCTTAATTTATTGTTTAATTGTATTAGGATCAGTTTTATATTTTAGTTGCTATATATTCAATTGTTATACATTAGTTATATATTTTCATGCAACTCCATAGTATTTCCTATCCAATTATCCCTATAATCCAAGTTCATATGAAATATTGCCCTATTTTGCTATGTTAAAAATAATCGCAATTTTTGAATGTTCATAGTAAATAACATTCATACTAACATCATATATTTTAAGACTGGTCCAATATCTTTATCATGAAAATAATACCCATAATACATGTTTATGCGAAGTTTTCCCGCATTCCCCAGTGTTTAGAAAATCGTAAATTTCCAATAACTTTTGAAGTTTTCAAATTGTAATATTGCGAACAAATAAGATTCTTGCTAGTATCATAAGTGATATTTTAAAACTGCTGCGACTTCTCTACGACCATTTTTTCCCCTTGATATATCATATACACAGACTAACAAACTAACACACTAACAAACTGACACCCTACAGACGGACACCATACGGATTTTGCGATTATTCGGATTCCTCACATATCAAAACGTGTAAAAAACATTAAAAAACCGATGCTGAATTTTTTTTTTCCGATTATTTAAGTACATTATATCTGCACTAAAAATGGGGAACTAAAAAGAGGTATAGTGTATTTGAATATTTCGAAATTACTTTGAGGAACAATCAAATACTAGTTTAAATACAATTTTATTTAACATACATTACTGTGCTAGAGGCAGTTACCCCTGTAACATGTGTAGACAGGAAACATAAAGCCAAGATGAGATCAGAACTTGTAGACAACAGTTTAATTTATACACATGGCACAACACAAACAATAAAATCACACAAAGTTAAAACTAATGAGAATATTAATACTCATTTCGACGATTTCTCAAGCACTATGAAAAAAACATATGTAAAATGTTCTCCTTTCATTCCCAGCTCACAGGCCGGTACAACACGTCCATTCACTTCGGCATTTTGCCGCTCGACTGTGGACTCTCTTCCAGTGATGCCAGATGGTCGAAAATTATTTCCCCAAATAGGTCTTAAATTTTCCCCAAATCAGGGGTTTTTTTCAAAAAAATCCCCAACTTAATTTCTACTAAAAAGGGAAAATAAATTTTTTTTCAAAAAGAAATATCAAGCAGATTTAAATGGATTTAAGCTCAAATTTTTCCCCAAATGAAGGCAATTTTTGAAAAAAAATCCCCAAATAACAATAAAGCTATTGAAAATCCCTGATCGTAGGGATAATATTGCCAATATTGACAGAAAGTTAAAGAATTCCCCAGATTTGTCCCCAAAAATTTTAGAAATCCCCAAAAAAGTCCCCACAAACATTCGGTCCCCAAAATTGTCCCCAGAAGCCTCAAAAATCCCCAAAATGGGGACAAAATCCCCAATCTGGCATCACTGCTCTCTTCTCATTTACATCACGTCCACTGGGTCTTCGATTCTCTGCACCTGTTCAGATCAGTATGGGCGCATTCGAAAGTATTTCCCGGTCACTTCCCGAGTTGGGAAATGACGTCACGCGGGAAGTTCGGGAAATGACCGGGTTATTAAGTACTTTTAACACATTTCGTCTTCCCGGGAAACAAAAATATAAACAAACATGGCGGAGCACAGAAGGAACAAAAAAAAGCGTGTTATGGAAATTTTAAATGTTTACTTACAAATGCAGGCGGTCGAATCATCGAAAAATAACCATTTACTAATTCAAATTGCGCTAAAATGAGCACTGACGAAGCATTCAATCCACGTGTGTTGTGTCACGTGATTCAATTTCCCACACTTCCCAACAAAATATTTCGGGAAGTTCGGGACAAGTCTGGTCGACCGGTCAAAAGCTTTCGAACACCATTTGCAACTGACCAGGCTTCCCGGGAAGTACTTTCGAACAACTTTTCTTCTTCCCGGTCGACCGGGCTTCCCGGGAAATACTTTCGAATGCGCCCAAAGTCTATGTCACACCCCCTTGGAGTTGACTTGGTCGGTTTAACACAAATTTTGTCGATTTTTTTTTCTTTTTTTATATGAAATGAAATTATATTTCACTGTAAATATAATTTGACACATTAGTTTTAACCATACACCAATTATTTCCCGAGGACTGTTGTTTAACCCTTTGTGGCGCGCTGTCCTCGCTGCGAGGACGCAGTTATTAAGCGCCAGCTGCAAAAATTCATCCTGGAATTTTTTTTAGCAAAAATTTACGCTTATAACGTAGCAGAAAAGACCATTTATTTTGAACTTAAAATTTCTTTTAATTTAATTTTGTTCGTGGATTCCAGTGGCACTGTAATTTAAATGATCCGAATTACCTTGCTCCGTAAAGGGTTAAGTGGTACTTATTACCATTAAATCATAGTTGCCAACATTCTAATTTATTCTGGAGCATTTTTCGTATCTCCTTTATTTCGCACCATTTTATTTTTAGAATAATTTTCTCCGATATATAACTACGATAAAATAAGAAAAATTTACTCTTAAAAAAAAAAAAAAGCGGTATGGAATAAATACGGGGTTAAAAATGCTCCGGAATAAATTAAAATTTTGGCAACTCTGATTAAATGACTTTTTCTTTGTGTTCAGATTTTTTCATATTCGTGTTTTAAAGGTGCTAAAGCTTGTTTTTTTCCTTCTAGATAGAGGTTTGAAGCTTTTTTTTTTTTTTTTTCGTAGTTTTTCTTTATTATATATGCGATGAACCTGCACTTGTTATTAATCTTCAAGTTTTGTATTTGTTTTCAGAAGAAAAATTGTTTGTAGAAGTGTTAGATTTCGCAGTTTTATAATATGTACACATATATATCAGTATAAAAAAATTATATTAAATGTAGATGCACCATAAAAGATGTGCGTAGTTTTGCGTACTATGCATTTGTATATCTTTTCAAAAGAAAATTGAGCAAAATTGTAATGGTTTAGAAAAAATAGTAAAGATTTAAAAAAAAAAATTAAAAATTAAGAAAAAGAAATTAATTGAATATGCCTTTTACTTTTTTTAATGCACTTTACTTGAACTTTTAAATCCAGTAAGATCCAAATTTTTATTAAATATTTTAAATGAAAAAAAAAAAAAAAAAATTGCTGAAAAATAAACGGTTTATAACCTCTTTTTGTTTGTTTATTTTTAAATCACATTCAATGGCACTAATCATAGGACAATAATGTTGATATGCATCAAAATATAATTACAGAATCTTATTTGTCGTAAAAGCCGTTCTTTAAATTATCTTCGCCGATACCATTCATCAAAAAACAATTAAATATTGATTGATACAAGAGATCTTTAACGACAGACGTTAAAGACAGACACAGACGTATGTATTTCTCGGCCACTAGAAACAATGCTGCAAAACTTTTTACAGTGCGGTATTGTATCCATACAGGAAAAAAATAAAAATAAAATCTACTTAAACGGATTTATATGCATAATTTCTGCAGTTCGCTTTTGTTCATCCTTCTATTCATCACGACCATTTAAGGAATTTTTTTTATGAGTGATTTGCTTCGTGCTATAAAAATCAATTCCTGTTTCGTCGTGCCGCAAAACAGGCTTCTAAAGAATGATTAGAAGTAATCACTCATTGAAGACATTCTTTGGAAGTTCATGGAAAAAAGATCAAGACCATACAATTGGAGGTTACAGAGTTAATAAACATTGCAATTTGAATGAAAGATATTTGTTTTTTTATGGTGTCTGAAAAAAATTCTTTGTTTATCAACGCGAAATTTACCGTCGCTTTTATGGTGTCTTTTTTTTTCTAACCCTTTAATTTACCACATTAGGAAACGAATAAAATAATGTATTTTAAGTACGGTTTCTTTTAATTACGAAGAGCAATTTTTAAAAATATAAAATTAAAGTAGTAGAGCCTCGCTTATCCGAGGTAATGTGGACCGAAAGTACCTCGGATAATTGAAACTCGGATAACACGGTCTCTGTCGTAAATCGTAAGGTATGGCAAAGTTTAAAATGGATGAAAACATAGTCAGTGACGTAAAATATTACATATGTTACATTGTAGTCAGTTAACAATGTAATACAATACACACAAATTATAAAGTACAGTGATGTATAGTAAAATTTGTCAAAGTTATCTAGGCCGATTGTCAAAAGCCACGTTTCCTCCGAAGCGTGGCCTTTTCGAGACAATCTCGGTTTACCTGGAACTCGGATAACCGAATCTCTACTGAAATAATTATGCACTTTATCTCCTCATAGAAATGAGTGGATTTAATGAACAGGAGGTATTTTAGTATACCATTGGTAAAGTAAATAGAGGTAAAAACAAAATTAGGGGGGGGAAAGGCGGTTGGGGGGGGGGATAAAAATGTAGAGAGTATTTATTTTTTATTATCTTGGTATATTTTTCAAAGATTGGTGGAAGGTTCTTAAGATAATGCATAAGATAATTATAACACAGGTAAAGATCAGGAAAAGTATCAGTCAAATATATCAGTCAACAATAGCACGCTATATAATCTTCTCTTAAACGGTTTCATGTAGCGTCTAGAGACACAGAGTGAGATTAAAGTACATACATTTGATCCTGATATATGTATCTTATTCTTTTAAAAAATCGACTTTATACGATTTTTAAACTAATAAAAATTTAACGCCTTAACAGATTTGCCCGTACACCGTACGGGCAATGCGTCTGTAACTGTTTATACAAACTGGCACCGATATTTTTTCAAAGAATTACTTTGGAATAATTTTCGATGAAATAATATGACGATTCAAAGGTTAAATAATATTAATTTTACAATGCAGTAATACTGCTGTAAACTGAAATATAAAGTAAAAAAAAAAAAAAAACTGTTAAGGGGTTAACGTTCAGTTAGTAGCGTAACGTATCAAAGGGCACAAGCTTTTTTAATTGCACTTTTTGATCTTCGTTAGCGTGTTGAAAAAGGTTCACATTAATTGAAGACATGTATAAAACAACTCTGTTATTTACACACAAAAAACATTTATTTGCGTTCACTGTACGATGACATAAATATACATCGAAGATGAATAGTATATGAACTCATGGTAAAACATGTACACTTGAATAATTTTAAATTAACAATAGAATACGACTGGGGTGGCCTTCTTTCATAAAAACTTTCACGAAACAGCTTTATATACTGAGGCTGGGATAACTCTTAATTTTCGGGTTAACATTACCTAAAAATATGCGACCAGGACAACTCTTTGAACTGATTCACTTTTTGAACTGATAACTCTTCCAAAAGGAAAACAAATACTTGACAGAAAATCAATTGTTTTGACCATTTCGATGAATTGTTCAACACTGTTTTTCCAGTAGTCGACAAAAATTCTCTCCGCATTTCAATGACCTTTGGGGCTCTGACGCTAAATCTTATTGTATCAAAGACACACACACACACACACACACACACACATACACACACACACACAAAAAAAAAAAAAAAAAAAAAAAAAAAAAAAAACAATGTCTACAAATTTAATGTGTATCACAATTATCCGAAAAAGACCGAGCTAGATTTTAGATATTTTCTAAGAGTTGGAATTTCTTAAGGGGTTTTTCACATGCCTCGTAATTAATTTGAAGATCTAATTATTTCAACCACGCTTCAAATGTACTATTTTATGAAAAACCCCTTAAAAGCGTATTGGTCTAACATATTTTTTGTTTATTTACTAAGATTTTTGAGATGATAAGGGTGTTTTACCAAAAAATAACTTTTGCTAAGTGATTAAAATAATTGGATCTTTAAATTAATTCCGCGGCATGTGAAACCCCCTTAAGAAATTTCAACTCTTGGAAAATATCTAAAATCTAGCTTGTTCTTTTTCGGATAATAATTAAAAACTGTATATTATAAATAAAAAACATGCTGATTTTTTTTTGGAATTTTAAAATAAATGCTTATATCTCCGTTAATGAATATGCTATCGTCACACAAATTCATCCACAAATTAAACTGGGTCTGTATTAACATATCCTATATAGACCTGCTAACTATGCTCGTTTATCCGTAATGGTATTAGGCCCCGCCTTTTTTTCACACCAGAATAGCTGTAGAGTAATATTCAGCAATATGTTCTCATGATTAAATAAGAAGACTATTGCTCTACAACTATTCTGGTGTGAAAAAAAGGCGGGGCTTAATACCATTACGGATAAACTATCATAGTTAGCAGGTCTACCTATAGTTACAGTTCATTTAGTTCACTTAACAATGCAGGGTGATAACAAACGTTATTGATTTTGCTGAATTTGTTACTGGCCCCCTAGATGCTGTGTTAAACCAATCTTCACTGAAAAACATGAGGAAGACCCAGTTCTTTAAATACCCAATGTCTGAATACATTTCATCAAGAGATAACTGTTTAAATTGGAAAAAAAAAAAAAAAAAAACTGATCATTTGCAAATTTTGCTAAACTTTTAAGCAGGAGTGTATTTAAATCACAATTTTTTTATCAGTTATTGGAAGAAAATGATTTTATGGAAAGATTTCAAACTTCTTAATTTAGTTATACGATTATCTTTAAACAGGAGTTTTCATTTCGTTGAGGTATGAATAATGAGTAATTATTTAAGAAATTTAAATTTTAAAGAGTAAAGGTTAAGCAAAAACCATTAAATAAATAAACTACATTTATAAATACTTGTTCCTTTGAAGAAATTTAAACTGCCTGAAGACCAATAGTTAACAACGACTTTTGTCTTACATGATCCATAATACATTATTTTAATTCATAATAATTCAAATTTTTTTTTTCTTTAAATAAACATCTGAAGACAGAACAAACATCCATGCTTCACTTGGGATTCGATACAAAAACATTATATCCCCGTTAGCAGTACCCTGCCAACTAGAGTAGTAGCTGGCAACATTTGGAAAATGATCTACATATTACTATTTTAAGCAACATAGGGAGCAAGATTACTGGTTGGATATAACGCGCAGATAAAAGTGAAGTGTATTAAATGGCGAAATCATTAAAATCTTGAAAAGTTTCGCACTTTTTTCTAGTTTCGCTAATTTAATATTTATTGATTTAATAATATTACCAGCAATGATTTCTCTTATTTTTCAAAACAATTTCACTGTATACAATTTATGCATAAAGAAAATTGCAATGAAACTAATTTGATGTAATCACTGGATAATTCTCTTATATTGCACTTACATAATTCCTTAACAAACTAATATGTTTCATAAGAAAAGGCTTTTTTTTTTTTTTTTACTGTATTTGTGTGGTAGACATAAATTTGGTCATTTGTGTAAAGTACAAGTTGAGAAACAGTTATATTGGGTTGGCGGAAAAGTTCCAATCCAGTAAAATTTATTTAAAATTTCTTAGTGTATCAGCTCCACTTTTTGAACGACACAGAATAAAGTTTAATGAGCATAGTTTCAGATAACATAGTCATCTTACCTATCAAATTTAATGTTTTTTTTTGCTTCAAGGGTTGTGAAAAACAGGTGTCAAATAAATCGTAAAAAAATGTAGTGTACCAGCGCCATCTGTTGGACGGTATACACCAAAATCCCAGGGAGACCGGGATAAAATGAACCACTTTTGGGGATTTTAAGTGCTTTTCATAAAGTAATGATTTTTGGCTATTGAAAATATGTGTGTATATTATCAATATATTAGGGTTCATATTGCACTCAGTCAAAAGTAATAATTACGTATACTTTTTTTAATATAATTTTTTAAATAGCAACTGACAAAGTGGACCATTTTATCCCAAACCCGGTGTAAAATGGTACATGGCACGGGGTACTATGGACCACAGGTTAAATTTTAAAAAGTATATTAATGTAGTGTGTTTTTTAATAGTACAAAATGTAGAATATATTATATTTGTTTATTTATGTCTTTGATTCACACAAATAATATATATTAAAGAACATTAAAATTAGATGATGATACACCAAAGAATGTTGTATCACTGAAAGTCTGCTGTTTTCTTGTAAAGTTGTAGGGTCTGGAACTCTGAAAAACTCATCATTACAATAGCTTCAAAATTTACAAGAGATATATCAAAACTCTCAGGAAAAATATAGAGATCTTGATTAGGCTTTTGTTACATGAATCTAAAAAAAATTCATCTTTTAAACTGTCTCTTTCGTCAAATTTTAGCGAAAATTTATTTACACCTATTTTATTAGTATTAAAATTAGCATCTTCCTGAGAAATTATATATCCTTATCACTGAATTTTGTATCACTATAAACAGATATATTCTTAGAAACACTCGAACTTTTTAATACATATTTTTGCTTTGAACATGATATGAAACTTCAGTTTTTTTTTTATCTATAACAGAAGCTAAAATTTTTTTTTTTTTTTTCTTCTGGCTCTAAATAAAGTGGCTTTTTTGTCTATTTATTTGTTCATTTATTTTTTATTTTATGCTTCTCCCTCAATAATCTTTTTTACTGGTGTATCAAATAAAATTGTTAATACACCTTTATTTATTAAATTCTCGTCTTGAACAAGGAAGCTATCGGCAATTCGAAAGATACTATGTTTAAATGGGGATATTTAACTCAGTGATTGAGATGCTCTTCGCTGTACAAGCATCTATTATATAATTTTCCACCATTTCTTCTTCATCCTTCGAAAGTATCTACTTATATGCATAATTTGGGCCAAATCTAATAGTTGATTTATTATCCTATTCCAGTTTAGGTAATTTAGAATTTTTATGCCTTTGTACATAGAGTGTAAGAGTTGTTTTTGAAATGCCTAATGTCTTAAAAGCTGAACAAATAGTTTTTTTTCTTTATTTAGCGACTCTTTTTATTCCTGCTCCGTAGCTGGATATTTCTCTTTTAACTTTACATGATCTGTGAAACCGTTCTTATGGGACAATTGTAAACTTCTTATATATATATATATATATCATAGGTGTATTATTACTTTTTAATTGCATTATTTAATTCAGTTCATTATAGTTGCATGATATTTGTAAAAATAAAAGAATACGAAAGTAAGTGAATGTTTATTAAAAATAAATAAGAAGAAACCTCAAATTAAATTGTTTGCTTATTTATCTTTGAAGACATAATAGATCTAACTAAGGTTAACGCTGAAATTTTTAAGTATAATTTATAGCTAACACAAAAAATGTAGATTTTGTTCATTTTATTGTGACGGAGAACTGGGGTAAAATGAACCATGGTCCATTGTACCCCAGTTCCTGGTGGTCCATTTCACCCCATGTGGAACTCTCACAACAAATGTTAAATAATAATAATAATAATAATAACAAAAAAATAACAAATCTTTTTTAAAAATATTTTAGTTAGATTAAATATAATAATAGATGATCTAAGCTCTTTACTGTGCTGAATGACCTCTTCCAGATCATAATTCCTGAATGATGGAAAAAAAAAAAAAAAAAGCTAAAAGTATTTACTTTTGGCCACCACAAACTAAATTTCACGAATAAAATGACTAAATCGTCAGTTAGGCATGAAGTTGCTGGATAGGTTTCATCACTGCACTGTTGTTATCTATGTACCAAAATACGAACCATAAAAATAAATAACTAAATAAAATAAATAATAGAGGTGGTCCATTGTATCCCGGTCTCTCCTACATAGCAATATATATTAGGATGTAATAAAATTTAAGATTTCATAAAATTTCGTATATTAGATAAACTGGAGCCTTCACAAATTTACACGATATACAGTGTAACACATATTGTCTAAAAATGGTCAAGCCGTGATGAATATACATCCAAATAGTGAAAATTTATCTATTGTTGGTTGATGGTCGAACATGTTTCAAAAAGTCAATATATACTTTTTATATAAACAAAAATAAAAAAAAGGTGAAAAAAATTTTTCATTGCATTTTAATGATCTCTTATGAAACAGTATTTTTTAAAATGAAAGTAATGAAGTCTTAAAAAACTATGCTTGTTTTTTAAATGGAAAAAGAAAATTGTATGTTATTTTACTATTTTATAATACGAAATCACATTTTTATCAAAATTATAAAATCTTATTAATCGCATAATATAACAATGTTAAAGAGAATCCATTAATTTGAAAAATGCATTTTAAAAATTTTCCATTTTTAACACTCTCCAACAAAGTTTGAAAACTGTTTATGACTTCAGTTTGTCTGTCTATGTGTCATCCGTACTCTATCTTCCGTAAATAAAATCTGAATTTCTTCAAACATTTATATTATTCATTATGGTAAGCTCCCCAAGGAAAGTGGCATAATTAGCATGACATTTGTGTACAAGAGCAACTGTTTTATGTACAGGAACGCTATAAAGAGTGTCAATGCAATGTGTTCAATTAGACGATTTTTTATAAATAATATTTAAATATTTAAACTTGAAAACTTCTTCACACACCATAAAATTACTGTAAGCACTACCGATTTCGAAAGGACATGGCCTTTCTTCGTCAGGTGTAAAATAAGTGCTACTGCCTTGGAGACAAAAGCAAGACTGAAAGAGTGAACAACTATTGCTGTGAGTTTTGATTTTGCCTCCAAGGCAGTAGCATGTATTTTGCACCTGAAGAAGAAAGGCCACGTCCTTCTGAAAGCGGCAGTGCTTACAGTAATTTTATGGTGTATGGAAAAGTTTTCAAGTTCAAATATTGATTTTACACTAGTTCTTTATTTTAGTAATATTTAAATACTTTTGTTCCGCACATATCATAAGGAAATTATTATTTATTGTTCATATGCACAAAAACATTTTTCTACAAACAACAGTGATGGACCTATACAACACATTTGTTTTCAAGCACTTCTCAAATATATTTTACCATTCCATTCACGTACTGTCACTTTGTGCTATGAATAGCACCTCACTGCGATAGCGTTTAGTGATATTTTTCAACTCTTTCTATTCAGTTAAATTAGGCTGTGAAAAGTATGCTTCTCAGATAGCCATATTATCCAGAAGTCTCATGCGTCCACCAGTGCGACATCTCAAAGATGTCGCGCTAGTGGACAAAGATGTCGAATTTTAAGTCACAATAGAGAAAATTTCCACGTTTGTAAAACATCCCTTAGATGGAGATGGAGAACTATAACGTACATGTCATCAATATTACACTACAATGTCTTTTTAATGATCAGGATTATAGTTTGCTGTATGGAGAGGGCCGCCCAAAAATATTTACAAAAGTTAAATGCTATGAATGGCAAGAGCTGGAACTGAATTTTCAGATGTGTTAACCCTTTGCGGCGCTAGACAATTTGAAACATTTAAATTATACTGCCACCGGAATTCACGAAAGAAATTAAACTAAAAGAAATTTTAAATTTTAAGGTTTAAAAAACCGGCTTTTTCTGATATGTTATAAACGTGAATTTTTGCTAAAAAATTTCCGGAATGAATTTTTGCAGCTGGATTTTAAATTTTGCGTCCTCGCAGCGAGGACGGCGCGCGTTAAGGGGTTAAGTGTGTTTAACACTTCCTAACATTTTTAATAGTGATCGTGACTTTCACTAGGCTATTTGTCTGTTTTTCTTTCTGTCTGATTAACTGTATAATTAACTGAATTGATTTTTCGTCTGTCTGATATACAACCCCTAAACAAAATAATAGGCCGGCGCATCACCGCCATTAATTTTGCCTCCGAAGAGGACAGCTTTCCCGCTTGGCGTTCTTATCGCTTCCCTAACGACTTTAAGAAATCTTGATCTGAAGCTAATCCGGTCAAGATAAGAGCAATAAGAAACAATAATATTCCTAAAAACACATTTTTTTCACAATACATTCTTAGGATGTCCTTTTATTCTGAGGATAGCCTATGGATGTACTGGGGTAAGATGTGTTGTTAGGGCGGTTTCTGTTTCTTTTACAAAAGGTCGCCAAAACTCAAATACACAGTAATAGAAGGTCTTTGAACACTTTATATTCACTTCTTGATTGATTATAGCAGTTTATCGCTAAACAAACTTCCATATCATAGTTTACTTAGCTAAAATTATGAAATATAATAAAATGAGCTACTCTAAAGTAACGTAAGACGATAAAAAAAAATGTTTGTCGTTTGTTTATCAGAGAAACGCGCTGGGTACATGTGGCAACCTAAGGCAACAAAATGCCTTATGCGCCAGCTCGTATATATAGGAGCCTTAGTCTGATAGAAACAAACAGACATACGCAATAATTACAGAATGCTTTGAAATTTAAATTAATTTATGTTATTCAAGCTTACTGTAGCCTGTTATGAATTGAAAATGATTTAAATTGTGCAAATGGTTTATTTATAGGGAATTTAAAAGATTTCCAATGCATTACGGTCTATGAGATGTAGTAATTATAAAGCACATTTTAATATCATTATTCTACATACAAGATAACAAAATTAATGTACGTTATGAAGCATATTAATAATAATAATAATTCTTTTCCTGTAAAATACGGTATGAAAAGCGTAACAGATTGGTTTATAGAAGCCACAAAGTAGTCCTGATTTTTTTCTAGTATATATATCTGGGGATATAATTCAGCTCTTTACTTTTAGGTACTTATATGATTATTATTATTATTTTTTTTTTTTTAATCCTAACTCGATACTTAATTAGAGTTAAATGGAATAATTATGAAAAACATTTTAGGAAATTTTACATTTACTAAGAGATTATTAAACAAATAAATTAAGGTTAAAAAAAGGAAAGATACATTTTACAGATAAGGTGCAATTAATTTTATTTGCGAAATGGGTGGATCCATTTATATACTTTGATTCTTTACCCCCCACAAAGATAACCCTTATATATATATACCTTTTTAAGTATACAAATAAAAGTTACAAATGGTTCTTTAAAAAGGAAAATAATCAGTTGGTGAATCGAAAATAAGTCACGATTCTGTCATTAAAATCGATTACTTTCATCCGAATGTCACAATTCCTAGCACCTAATCTATATTCCTAGTTCTTATTTATTTATTTAAGCTTATATTTAAGATTCCATCCACGGTTCAAATTATTCCACTTCATGATTGGAATTAATATATCATCATGATTGCAGAAATGTTCTTATTACTTTTTTTTTCTTTCTAAATCTACAAGTTACACTCATTACCAATGCAAAGTTGCGGAACCAGACTGACTAGTTGAATACAGTTGCAAAATCGTGTTAAAAGTTAGTCTTTCATCCGCGAGATCATTAAAGACGATTAATCATTGAAGAAAAAATCGAAATATTAATTATACCGCATAAATTATGATTCTTTATACATAGTTTCTGTTAGACAAAAAAGAAAGAGATTGGGGGGGGGGGGGGGAGAAAACATTTTTGATTCACCTGATAGTTGTTGAAGTCTCAGAGACAGCACTTCCTGATTTGGAATGAATTTACGTGCCTTTTCATTCTGCATTAAAAAAGAAATGTTGTTTTAAAGAAATTGTTATCAGAGCATATTTAAGAAGAATTTTTTTTTTTTTAAAGGCAAATTTTATTGGATCAAAAGTAACGGAATCACATAAAAAGAAAAACTTCATAAAACGGCTGTTTTCTTTCTTTCTTTCTTTTTGTTCCGGTGCAATTTGTAAAGAAATAATGATGATTCTAATACGAAAAGGGGTGATTGCTTAGACTATGATACTTAGACCTAGCGATGAAACCATTTTGTTCTCTTTCCTCGATTTTGGTAAAATCATAGCAGATTTGACGCATGCGTAATAACGCTTATCCGACTCAGACAGGAAAATAAACCGTACCACAAATTTTATTGGATTAAGAATATTTTTTATTTGTTCAGTACTGAAATTTCAATTAATAGAATAAAATAAAATAAAATAAAATAAAATAAAAACGCTGCTCAAGTACGCGAAACTTTCCGAAGCGCACCTAATAAAACTCATTGTGTCATTTATATTAATCACTCAATAAACTTTATACCAATTTGATATGTTTTGGATGACATTTCCATTTGGCTTTCAATAAGCAATTAAGATAAATAGTGAAAATATATTATAATCTTATTGAATGAGACCGATTCAGTTACATTATGCACTTCTGTATGACTTTTCTTAAAATATCTTTGATTTTATGATTAATTTGAAAAATCATTAATTTCAAATTTGCTTAAGATCATTTTTATGTATTTTAATTGAAGTACCACCAAATTTAAGACAAACAATAAACCTAACTTTAAACATGCCATTTTATTCATCCGTGTTATGTCTTCGTCATTATATATTTAAGATTGATTTCTCAATAAGATTATTAAGATATATTTAAGATTGATTTCTATTATACCACATAATTTGTACCATAATTTTCTGTATAAGTGTACCAAAATGTTTTATAAATGTACAGATGATTTGCTGAAAAATTCGTTTCTTGAATCAATCGGTGTGTTGAAAGTTGATTGTTTACCCTATTTATATTGCAACTAACTTTTATTCAAAAGTTTATGTTCAACTGGACTTCTTATTGATTACGCTACTTCGCCAATTCTATAAGAAACAACATAAGATGGGGTATATATATGAAGGATCAATGGGAGATTGATGATGAGTGGATTAATTTAATATAAATAGCATATTTGTTTATTTTTTTCATGTTGGAATTACCTTTTATTCAAATCTTTTATTTTAACTTAAATGACCAATTGAACTTCTTACCAACTGCGTTACTTCCACAATCCTTTAGAGAGATTTATAAGACAGAAGTATTTTAATTGGATGTCAGGGTTTCCTATGTATGAGCGAGCAGTAGGAGATATATTACGAGTAGATCAACTTAATTTGAAAAGTAGTTGTTTACCTTATTGTATTTTATTCACCCCCCTCTTTAAAAAAATTTTTAAAACTCTCATTGACCCTCTTACTAACTGTGCTACATTAAAAGAGATAGATTTAAGAATAGCAATATTCTTTTACCTTATTTTTCTTAAAGAATGTTTTGCAATCGCTAAAGTTTTCAAACAGTAAGATTTTAAAATAATTTTCTCACCTATCTATAAACTCATCCGTTCCTTGTTGAAAGACTTTTCTGTGGATATGCGTAATTTTGGAAATATTTATAGTATTTCTTGGCAAAGTTGTTTATTCTACATTAATTAGATTAATTTAGCCTTAAATTCTGTGTAAAAGACTATATTAATTGCGTCTGGAAACCAGAAAACAACAAATCAACCCTTTCTAAACATTACTGGGAGAAAAACTCTAATTTTCAATTTGATACAACCAAAAATATTTTCAGGCCTAAATCTACACAGGAAATTGATATTTTAAAAGCTTTTTACACCTATACAAACCATTAAGTTATTGTTAATTGTGATTTCGCGGTACCCATTTTGTATGAGTATTTGACATTTTTTTTTTTTCAATTTTTCTTCAGTTTTCACAGTACCCGTTTCTTAATTTTCTATTGGTTAATCCTCTTAAACATTGATTGATAAATAGTAAGTAGAATCGGGTTCGCTTCAAAAATAGAGGATCGCATTTATTTTATTTTTTGTCTTTTATGCATTGTTAATGATAGGCTCATTGCTATCGGAACAGTTTCATGAATTTTCACTTCTAATTTTTTATTTATTTATTTATTATTATTTTTTTTTTTTTGCATTCTACACATTTGAAGCTTTTTACTTGTGGTTTATTTATAAAGCACCAAGTCTCCTTTTAACATAAATCCTATGTGCTTACTTTGTCCATACAGAAATTGTCTTTCATGCAAACTTTTTATTTCACCTTAAATGTTTTATGGATCTGCTTTCGAAATTTGCTACTCCATTAATTCTTTATTTTTATTTAGTGCCATGTCATCACAGCGTTACTAATTCAGCTTCAAACTTTCGAAATCGTCTAGAACAAAACTCACCAAAAATAATCATCTTGAAGTTCTTAAACACTTCTACATATCAACCAGTTACAATGTCTTTTTCCCGTTAATGCTATGCTTTCCTCTTAATACAAAATTAAAACACGGGCAGAAAAGACCATCCATTATCTTCCAATCATAAGCTGATTTCTTTTATTTATTTGTATTAGATTCTATAGCATTCGGACATCGTGTATTGTTTTCAGAATTTAACTAAACATGTTGTACCTTGGCTCGAGAATTATCGTCTGATTTACTGCATGTCGTTAAAGCAAAATCGGAAGTAAACCACAAACATCACTTTATGACCCATCCACCCACATGAGCAAAGGAATCTCTACTCAATTTACAACATATGAGGTGTGGCTGGAGTGTCTTCATGCATACTACTTGCCGTCCAGTAGCTCTTGCTGATGCCACTTTGCATTCCCTGTGAGTTTCCCCATTCAAAACTGCACGCATACGCACGCGAAAACAAAAACTTCACGCTTCACGGAAGATGTAGCCGTGATTCATGTCGCTTTATCACACTGCTGCAAAAAAGGTAAAAAAAAAAAAAAAAAGAGAGAGAAAAAAAAAAAAGAATGGCTTTTTTCTGTTGCTCTGCAATTCTGGACACGCACCGCGATTAAGCACCCAGATTAAGTCTTGCGAAAGATTCTGTTCGGCTGCACTTACTTCTGTTTTATTTGTTTACTTTTTCCATTTCTGTTTTACTATGTTGAAACGCGGAGTAAACAAGTTTAATTTACAGCAGTATTTCGGAAGTGTTAAGAGGAATGATTATTTCAGAGATCAGAAGTGTTCTGAGTTAGGTGATTTCTTTGTCATTTCCCGCCATTTTTTGACATTTAATGTTTTGTCATTAATAGAGTTCATAAATTTTTTGAGTGTATCTGGTAGTAGCTAAAAGAATTGCTAAATTACATTCAATAACTTAAATCTTCAATGACTTAAAAGTGTTCGATTGTATGGTGACTTGATCATTTTAGGTGCAATCACTTTTTTTTTATTTCCACAAATAACTTTTTGTTTATTGTTGGTGAATTGAAGGTATTGTAATACATTAGCTTTCCCGTTATGTCGGTAGAAAAGATGAGAGGTATATTCAAATACATAATATTATATATAATTTATAACGTAATTTAAATTTGGAGCGTCCAGGAAAGTTATTGAGTTGCATTCGATAGCTTCAATCTTGTTATTTTAAACAACATTTTTTTTAATCGGTGTGTGTAATGAAATGATCAAGATATACCATCGATTTTTTTTTCTGATTTTCATCACCATGCATCATTTTTTATTTCGCTTAAATTAGAAATAATTTAAGATTTCTTCATTATACCGCACATTAAGTTGTTCATGAGAAATTGCTATATATCCAAATGCATGATATATTCGATTTTCCCAAATAATACTTTTAACATACTTTCATATCTACAGTTAAAACAAACTATCGAAATAAAACCAAATTTCACATAGAGGCTGTGTAAGGCATAGTGAAACGATTTTCGCAGAATAATTATAATCCTAATAATCAAAAATAATATCAAAAGTCGCCGATAGAAGAGATGTTGGTGCTGCTTCACGTATGCACTATGAAATTTACAAAATTGAGATAGATTATACAACTTTCTTATAGCATATATGATTTTGGAGCTGTTGGAAATGAAGGGCGTTAACCATTAGAAGGAATACACGGCAAATGAATTATGTAAAATTTAATTAATATTCGAAGAAAAATGCACATGCAAAAATTAGTGACATACAGTACTGACACACGGGAAATATTCTTTTATTTATCAACATTGGGGTTTCCAAGACCACGTGCATATGTCCAATGTGCTGACCTTCCTTGTCTACAAGACATTGAATTTGGTATATGACGTGACGACCGTTACAACTTCTTGTAAATTGTAAACTTAGATACTTATAACAGCTTGTCTTATGATCATTTTTAGTGAACTCAGATTTGTAACATAAAGAGTACTGGACGAATTTAAAGTTAAAGTGCCTCACAGTGGAAAGTCACATGAGTTGATGCCAGGAAAACGAAGTGTTCATTCTGTAGGAAAACACTAATTGATAACCGACTCATTATAAAAGTACAGCCGTAAAAAGCTCAGTGCTGAGCGAAAATTATGTGCTCTTGCTCCCTCTTACATAAAAATCGTCGTATCCAAGCACTGCCAAACACTACAAAGATATTAAATATCTAATTAAATAAGAGCATTTAAATTAAAAATGTTTTAACTGCGCATGCGCAAGCTTTAGCGAAATTCATCTGCATAATTTCAGTATCAAACGTATTAAGTTACATATATGAAAACCCCAAACAGGTATTGTGTAAAATCAAAAAGCTACAGAATGAACTGCTATTCAGTTCCTCTCAAAAATAAATAAATAAGAGAAACTATAAGGGCTTTTACACGCACTTTTAATTTGATTCAATTAATAGTAATATATTGTTCGTTAACTGTAAATAAATATTGATAACCCTTTATCATTTTCTTTATATTTGAGAAGAGAATTGAAACTCAGTTCATTCTATCGAGTATAACTTTTCGAATTTATTCAGAGACTTCATATAATTAGCTCAATATTATTGGAGTACCGGGTATTATTATACCGGTACCCATACCGGAATATATTACCGGTGTCCCATATGTCTGTAGACATTTTGAAAATTCATAAAAATTAAAAGAATTGGTAGAATTGAACGCGGTTTGCGAAAAAGTTATTCTTGTGAAAGGGGATTTCTTTTAGTGAAGAAAAAAAAAAGTTAGTTTTTTCATCGATAGAGGTCGCTGCACAGAAGCGTAATACGAAATATGCGAATCAGAGTCCTATAAATTGCACAGTTTTACGATTAACACACTTTATTTCTTATTTTGCTTCCTATTTGCCCATATAGGAAGTTGCGATTGCGATGGAGACTTGATGATTAAAGCGTTATTGGTAAAAGATGTTTTCCCTCAGTTAAGAACTGTCGACTGAAGCTACAATTAGCAGTGTTGTAACTCGTTTACAAGCTGTAATTTGTGGTGATGGGGGACACACAAAATAGGATTTAAATGCCTGTAAACATTTGCAGGCATATAAATATAGCTTTTTACAGAAATGTATGATTTGTTCGCGTACAACGCCCTGTATGGACGAATTTTTTTTTCTTTTTATTTACCCCCTGCCCCCTCCCCGAGAAAAAAAAAAAAAAAAAAAACTCTTCATAACAACTACTTTTTCGCAAACCGCATTCAATTATATCAAATCCTTCAAATTTTATGAATTTTGAAAATGTCTATAAAGTTATATGACACCCGGTATTATACAAATCATACTTCGTTAAAACTTGCACATATATTGTTATAAAATTATTTAGTAAAAAATGCTTGTATTTCATTAAATATTTAATATTTTTGCATTCCGATTGCAGTATGATGTGTCTAATAATGTATATCAAGTTTTCTGAAAATGGCTTTGAACTAGGTTTAATAGCTTGCGTTATATTTAAAAAAGTGACCTTATTATTATTATTATTATTATTATTATTTTGGTTAATGTTTAAAGAAACAGTTATGTGCTCCATGAATATGTGGGCTAGCTTCATAAAAATTTATACATAATAAGAAAGAACCTCATAATCACGTGCTGCAACCAGATCGCATTTCATGCATTACTTTTTACAGGGTAATTCTAAACATTTTCCTTTTTTTTTAATTTTTTACTTGTTCCCCTTTCACTTTCGGGGCAAAACTTTCAATTAAATATATGAAGTATGACATGTTCTTCATATTTCTGAAGTTTCAAGATGATTTGTTAAGTAGTTTTTGAGATATTTAAAAAGAGTCTGAAATCGAAAGTGTCCTGTAACTTATGGAAAGGTGGTGTACATTTATCTATATATCTCCCCATCTAACAGTAACTAGTCGCTCTGCGCTTGATTTTTCCACAAATTTTTTTCCTTTCCAGTTCAAATTGCTAAATATTGATTTACCTGATATTTAAAACAAACGGCTTCATCTTTAACATCATTATATTTAAACGTTTTGAAGTCTAAACGTCTCCAAGAAATTAAGAATGACATCGTAACTACGTGTTTATTTATTATATTATTAATTTTTCACAACGTAGTTGAATTTCACATATTTAAATTCTGGTTAATCAAGTTAGGTTTTCTGCGATAATAATGACGATTATAGACTATGCTAAACAATGAATTTTGTATGTTTATCATTTTAATCAATGAGCGAATCTTCCAAATTCATGCAAACCACGGATACAATTTTATTTTCTTTATCTCATCATATATTGATGCGATTGTAATGTAAGTTTTTCGTTAAATTGTCCTTTGTCATTATTTTATTCAGTTGAAGTGCACTGAAGGAAACCATAAGTTTTATTTTCTTTATTCCAATGTATTGTTTTAGGTATGACATGATTTTTAGAATTAATTTTGGGGGGAAATTGAAGTTTCATTTTAAGAAAATAATTAGAACTTTAACTCTGACTTTATCTCTACATCTCTGTTAAGTATAACAAGCCTCAAGTAATAAATTAAAATCTGTCAAGAATAGATTTTAATTTATTTTAATGCAATTTATATGAGCATAATGTTTTTCTTAATTACTAAAAATAAAATTCTAATATTTACTAGGTAAATACAGCTCTATTAAAAAAAAAAAAAAAAAAAACTACTGCTTTTAAGCTTTTATAAAGAAAAAAATCATTCTGAAGCAGATATAAAAGAGTGTCAGTAAAATAAACAAGATATTTTGAATATTTCATTGTTCTCAAATCGGCCACAATGGTTGCAAAAAAAGAAGTAGAAATGAGAATTTCAAAAGCAAGAATAATATCCATTAAAAAAAAAGAAAAAAAAAAAAATCCAAAAAGAAATAAAAAGAAATGTGTCAAAAAAAAAAAAAAAAAAAAAAAAAATGTGTAGAACAAATATAAAGCTCACTTCCAAAAATCCTCCGGAAAAATCTTGTTGGCTTTTACACCTGATGTGGAAAGAAGACGTTAGATAAATAAAGACAAAAAAGAACTAACTCCCTTAAGAATCCGATTCGCTTGTTGAATCTGACATTTCTTTTCTTTTTTTTTATCTTCGTCTACAGTTATTTTTTCTATTATTTTTAAGAAAAGAAAATTTTTTAGTTACGCAATCTATCTTTTCTAGTCTTGATTATTGTAGGTACGTTGTTAGGAATGCTAGACCTACTTTCCGAAGTAGCAGCTATCTTTGAAAAGAAATAAATATTTTTTAGATTATGAAATTTCCATTGGTTTTCACTTTGAATAAAGAATGGAAATAAATGCGGAATCTATGATATTGACAACATGATAACTTATTCCCCATCCTACGTGGAAAATAAATTGTGTAGTATTTGTATTTGATTTTCGATTTTAGTTGTCTACTTGAGGAAAAAAACCTGTATTTCGTAGAAATGATAATGGATTTTTATTGATTTTAGATTTAGTTTTCAAAATTCTTCTGAAAGTACATGAATCGAGTAGCGATTTGTATGAATAAAAGATTACTTCAACGGATTCTTTTAGGCAAGTTACATTTTTTTTTTTTTTTTTTTTTTTTCTATATCAAAAGTGCGCAAAATCAAAAATTATTGAATTCACTTGTTTTTTTTTTTTTAACAAGAACATAATTTTTCCTACTATACGGATTTTTATGATTGTTATGTGAAATATTTTATTCTATTACAAGCAAACCCATACGAAGTTTTCGCATTTTATTTATTTTCTTCTTATTTACATTTAAAACTTGAAACTCTTATACCAATTTCCCCACCCAATTTGAATTGTTATTCACCAGAAGCCAAATTATTATTAAAACCAAATTAATACTGTGCAATAGAGAAAACAAAACCATTCAAAGAAAGGTTTCAAAATAAAATTAATCTTTGACAACCCAATTTTCATACTTTCACAAGCACTACATTTTTAGTATAAGGACCTATGGCGACTTTTTTTAGCATAGGGCTCCCATAGCGATTTTTTTTGCTATGCTGACGATGCTTTTTTACTTATGTATTTATCTTGACATAATTTTTTGTTGGAAAAAACTGGTATTCTTTTGATTATACTTTTGGTTATTGCGTTTTTTAGTCAAATGACAATAATTCATATTCTTTTTATATATTTAAAGTATTAAATGACTTTTAAATGCACCCTATTAATAAAAAAATCACTCAATTCACATAGATTTAAAAAAGGAAAAAAAAAAAAAGTATATTGTGATTAAATATGAATAAATTCAGCCAAATATGACCAAATTAAGGCTTCAACCAATACAAGAACTTAATAAAATTTCAACCTAACTTATAAAATCGCATATAATATGGAATTTATATCTAATATTCAGTTTATCTATTTTAAATGTATTAATTCATATGTTGTTATTAATGTAGACACATTATTAATCAGCTCAGCATTTCTTGTATTTCTTAAATCACAATTAATTGAAATTCTAAATATGATGCTACTTTTTTTTCGTTTTTCAATCATTTCAGATATGCGAGTTTTCGATTAAAAAATGAGATTTTGGATATTTTCTCGATCGATTTTTACCTCGCATTCTCTGATTAAATTTAGGATCGTGTCTAGAGAAATGCTGCCATTTTTTTCTTAAACTTTAAGACTTCTAATGTCACATACATTTTTTATGATCATGGCTACGAGGTTGCCATTCACTTTGATCCGTTAGGAAATAAACCAGCGCATTGTAATCTTCATCTTCTGTATGGAAACATTTTCTGTTTGAAATTTTCTATATCTACTAGATTTGTAAATTGTAATAAGTTATCTTCCAATATGTGCTTGAACTGTTTGATGTCCATCTGAAAAGGTCAAGGTAGAAATTTAGTTTCCCAGACTTATTTAAAGCACAGCACAGCGGGACAAAGTACCTGGACACCAAAATTTCATACGTGATCATATAATAAGAATTTCGCATTAAATTAGTACTACTGAATAAACTGATTACGTTTCAGAAATTTTTTCTTTGCAAGTTTAAAACAGTTTCACAATTTACAACTTTTTAAGTTTACTTTTCTTTAATATTCAAATTAAAAATAAACGTGCACATGATATGCCTGTGGTCTTGTGTCACACTTATTATTGGTTACATACAACATATAACACTTAACTAACGAAATGGCTCATTCAAGTATTCTAGTCATCAAAAACCTCAAACCACAACAATCTGTTAATTGCAACCTATATCTATTAGGAAAACAATATATGCATACATGGTGCACACTAAAATCCGTTCCCACTTTTTTAGCCGTTGAACGGTTGCATCTATATTTATAAACGTTCTGTATAGTAAAGTGACTATGCCCTACGAGATGCCACCATTTACAACACACCTGGAGGATATCGGCGTAGTTAGCTGTTCTATATCGGAAACAGTGTGTGATGGGGGGGGGGGGGAGAATGAATTACGTAGTTGTAGAGCACCACTGATTTAGTACCCAAAAAAAACCTAGTTTACAAAATAAAGGCACAAAATAGTACGCTTAAAACGCGCATAATTTTTGAAAGAAAGAAAAAAAAAAACCAGCAAGTTATCACAAGATACCTTTATTTTCGAAGTTCTATTTTCTAGTCATTAGCTGTAATGCATAACTGGATTTTTGTTTGAACTTTACATAGCATACACATTGCCAGTTTCACTACAACATGTGCAACGTAAATTTCAAGTCAAGGTATAAATTTGCATTGCAGCTGATAGACTGAAGTTTGGACAGAAGTTTGAAATAAAACAATATACTATTTATTTGTAACAATGTTTGTGCATTTTAAGCTCTCTGATTTTTCGAAATACAGTTATGTATTGAAATAGTTACTTAAGGTTTCGAACGCTGGTTGCAAATAGAGCCTCTAAAATTAAAAACTAACCCCCCCCCCCCACACACACACACAAAAAAAAAAAAGCCAATAAATGCTCTTAAAGTGTCTATTACTGGTAGAGTTTATCCTATATTAATTTATTATCTGCTTTGCAATACGTAAAATAAATCGTTTAGAGATAATAAATAGAAAGTACTCTTGAAATCTGAAACAAGTTACAATGTATTTCTCTTATTCGATTTAGGTCACTAACTCTCTATGCTTAAAAACTTCTACAGAAGCATGTTTAGGGTCAAGAACATTTTACTTTTTAACGAAGCAAATGAATAAGAAATGAGATACTGTTGTAAAACTTGCGAGTTTAAAATCTTTTAAATTCCTCGTTACATTTCAGCCATTTAATTAATGATGCTTGCACGCAGGATGATTCACTTGCAAGAACAATTGCGATATCTTGCATTCAAAGTATTGTTAACAATTCTGTCAATTACTGTTCGTTCTTGTTGATTATTTTCTGTCAACAGTCTGGTGAAAAAACTGCAGGAAGAGAAATTCTTTTGAGATACCTTTTCTATTGTGTGGCAATGTAGGCCAAGATGATTTTGCCACTTCTTTCAACGGTGCTCTTTTCCCCCTTTTTTTATACGAGGTAAATATTTTTTATTTTTTCAACACTGCCGCTATCGGGTCACTGGGTATTTTGTTGTTTCGTTGCTTGATGATTTCATTGTTGTCGTTGTTTGTCTTCTTCCGAATACAGAAAAATCTCGATTACCGGCGGACGAATTACTTGTTTTGTGAGTTATCAGCGGATTTCAGTTTTTTTTCATTTATTATTATTTCTTTCGACGATAAATTACAATATATGGTATATATTCTACAAATTGTACATCGGCAGAATAATTTATACAATTAGGTAGACGATTAAACGTTATAGCGTGGAAAAAAAAATCAGGAAAAATTAATATTAATGAATGGAGTATTAAATAAGATTTTGGAGGGGAGCAGTGAAGAAGAAAAGTTTAAGACATAGGAATAAGTGAACCATGTATTACATCTATAACACACAATGATTCACTAAATATTTGAAGGAACAAGATGATTCATTAATTTGTGACAAAATAATTGTAATAATTATAGATAAAAAGACAGGTGCATTCCCCTCTACCCAATCAAAATGAAGAATATGTAATATGTTGACAGATGTAGATATTTTTGAGATGAGCGAATAAGTAAAAAAATAAACATGTAAGTGAAAATAAAAGAAAAAATGCCCTGCTCTATAAATTATAATTTTAATTGTATGTGTTCAAAGGCATTTTCGTGTTGATTTGGGTCCTTTTTTTTTTTTTTAATGTATTGTGAATTATCCGAGAAATTCGCTTATCTGCATTTGCCGAGCCGCTTACTGTATCTTATTAAACGTTATGATGCTCTTACAGTCACTTTTCCCCCCCCTTTCCACGGAAACAAGATAAATTTGTTGTCAACCTTAAATATATTTTTTGTCGATTTTTTTTTTTTTTTTTTTAATGGAATCAGACATATATATTTTGTTTTCTCTGAAGAAAAGTTTATCTTTTTAAACTATACATTTGTCCAAAGTAATAGCGCTGTGTGTTAATCTTAGTTTCACTGAGACAACTAGGAAATATCTATTGCTTTAAACGTTTACTAAACATTTCGATTTCTTAAAACAGTTATACTTATGTATAGTTCGGTGCAATTTCAATCAATAGATGCTGACCTATAGCTAAATAAAAAATTGTACTAGGTGAGTATTATCTGCGTTACTGTAGGCTGATATACACTTAAAGTAAGTGAGCATTTTTTTTAATAATGCAAATCACATTTGAAATTTCGTGAATTTATAGTCTTCCCATACATGGGCTGTCTGGTACTATGCACAAAAATTAAAAAAGCCTAGTTTTTCATAATGGCCTTTTTAAATATCAAATTTTGTGCAATTACACTCTATACAACGTGATATAAGGCCTGCCTTAAATGAAGGAAATCGCGGTTTAGGCGGTATGAGCAAAAAGTTGATAGACATCAATTCATAACGAAGTGCAATTAAATGTGAATTTTTAAGAATGTTTGTACATTAGTTTTTGATATACAGCTACCAGAAACTTTTTTTTACACACAGATAAAACCCAAATCGTGTAAATCCAACGAAAACCTGAAGGTGAAATTTTTTGCTATACCAATCAGTCCTGAATATAAAATAAATATAAGGTTATTTTAATAATATTTAGTTACTACATAAAATATATGAAAAAAGAAAAGTGAAGAAAAAAAATTTACATTTATTTGCATCACATTTACTTAAATAATAATCTGCATATGTATTTATTCAGTCATCATTTATTTTATAAAATAAACATATAATTTGTTTCGTTTGCGTAATGTATGTGCAAATTTATGTCTTTGACAATTAATCTTTACTTTGTAAAAACGTTCTTGCATGCAATGTTTGATTTGTGAAACCACATAATAGGAAAATATAAAGATTTATTCTGTAAATTTATGTTAAAAAGAGAATTAAATACATAATAAAGTTGAACTGATGATTATTTAATGCAAATATTTTTTTGGAGTTTATTTAATCGTAGAGAAAAAAAAATGTAAAATTAGGTAACAATAATTTTAAGTTATTGGTCTTGGGATTGTAGTGTGCAGTTTCAAATAATAAATTAATATTTTTAATGTTTATTTTATTTTATTTTTTCTATTTTCCATAAAAAAGTATTTGGATACATAAAAAATTTCAGCTTCTGGTGGTTTTCGATGGTTTTACACGTTTTACGAGTTTCTTAATGCATTTTGACCATTTTTGAAAAGATTTCTACTTGTCTCTGTGCGTAACCAAAAATTTTGTGGTAGCACTAGATAAAAAAATAGTTAACAGAATTTCATTAAAATTATATTTGTGGAAATTTGAAACTGTGTTAACTATTTCTATTATTTAACTATAAATGGATGTTTTATGAACTTTTCGTGTTCACTCTTACACACCATTATTTCCTATAAAACATACTTAAATATTTAAAAATTTATATTCTATTAAATGTATGAAACTACCAAAAAACCTCATTTCTTTATTGATTATAAATTTAATTAACCTTACACTAATTTTATAAAAATTTTCATCTGAGTTTAGTAGTTTAAATTTAAAAGCAACGGTGAAATATTCGATTTGAAGTTTCAAATTAGTCTTGCATATCTTAATTTCAATTTATTTTTTTATTTATTTAAACGTCCGCTTACAGTTTAAATATTTCATGTCGTTTTAATGAAGTATATTTCATTTATTAATTATTTAAACTTCTTGGGAAAGTTGGCATTTTTTGCTTCTTCACATGTTAAATATTTATTTAGAGAGCGCAGTATCATCTTAAATTCAAATATGATGAACATAAATATTTACCGTGGTTAAATATTTATTGAATAATCACTTTGCAATTTTCAATATGGATTAATTAATAATGAATGAGTTTAATTCTAAATGTATCAGAAATAATTTTAAAAAAGTAATAAAAATGTTGCATTGGTTATAAACACTTAACAGCATTACATACTCGTTCATAATTTAACTTTCAATAGGTTTTACTTAATAATAGCTTAAAATATCTTCTTGGAAAGTGATAAATTTTAATACAACTAAACAACTCAATAATACATATGTTTACGTAATCCTATCCCATCATCAGAATATTTTTGCGAGACGCTGTAAATAAATTATTAATATAAACCAAACTATTTTATATAAAGTACATTTATCATTGAATATGAAAAATATATGTCAATTTTGTTTTCTTTTAAGAAGTACAATGATGTTGAATTGGTTTGAAAATAAATTCTTCTCGTAACACCTAACGCATCCAAATATTTTTGTCCGTAAACAGACTAGCAATATATTTATTCCATATGTAACGTTTCTGTTGATTGATTGATGAATACAACACATCCTAGGATAAATACAATTTTATTTCTTTCGCTGATTGAATTAACAATACATGAATTTAATACAGAGATGAGAGTGGGAAATAGACAAAAAGTCTGAAAGTATCAAAGATAATTTAACTTTAGTAATAAAAGAAGAAACAGATACATAAAATCATACTTTCTATAAGCAAAAATGGAGAATATATGAAAATAAGTTGTTTAGAAACAGTCAAAAGAAAGAAATTTGAACAAAAATAAGAATATTTAGAACAAAAAACCTGAAAATTGTTTAAAAAAAAAAAATTAAGAAAAGTCTGAAATGCCTACAAAAGTCTGAAAATTCTCATCCCTGTTAATAACATAGCCAGTCACTTACCTTGTTGAATATTCTTTAAAACTCTCTTCACTGTAAACTCAGGAAACAATTATTTTTATTACACATATTTCCATGTGACACTGAGCTTGTGTGAATAACATTTTCAGAATCTCGTCCATTGTTAAACATCCACCATTTTAACTGATAATTTTTCTATACGAAAGCACAAAATAAATGTCTCGGGTCTACAAAAATAAGCACGACATTTCATTAGCCAAAATAATTCAGACCAGCAACACGTAAAACCTACGTAAGTAACAAAATAAGAAAGAAGGGGATATGGTGTGGGGATTTAGTCCAAATGTCTATGAGTGGAACTTAGACATGGATAGAATACCCTTCCTAAATCTTTCTAAGCAATTCTAGCCGATGTTAATGCGGTTTTCGAAGAAACTACGAAAAATATCAATCCACTAGGCTGAGTTCATACCCAGCCCGACACCTTCCGTCTATGAGCAAAATTTGTCCGATACGGCACTGCGACAAAATAAAACATTCTTTAAAACTTATATTGTAGCATGTATAAATTAAAAATAAATAAATAAAAAATTAACAAATTTATTTAAATCAAATCACACTAATCGATAATAGTAATTATCGTTATTCAATACTAATATTTTGGCGTATTATTTTGTTTCTCGTTCAAAAAAAAAAAAAAAAAAAAAAAAAAAAGAAACTCAACGCATAGTGCGGAGAAAAATGTGAAAATCTAGACATAATTCTAGCTCTAATAGCCGTAGAATAAATATTTCTTTCAGTTTTAAATATTTGCTTAAAAACTTAATTAAACAGAATTTTTTAAAAGTCAGTTATTAAGAAATTCTTGCTTTAATTTTCATTGCAGAGACAATTAATGAGAGCCACGACGCACTCTATTATATTTTCTGTAGCAGTCGAACTGTTTATAAATTAAAAAGAGAGCTGAGCAAACATCTCTTTCAACAATATTCATATTCATATTGCATATTTAACGTCAGACGCCTCTTTGTAGCAGCGTATTTCTCTCATTTGAATTTCAGGGAATTTAATATTTTCACAACGTCTGATTTTAAATATTTATTCTAAAGATGATATTGTTTGCAATACGGCACTGAATGTTATTAACTGTTTTAAATTATTATTATGAGCGCAAGCTTTGCCGTGAGTAAATATTAAATGAATCCTCAAATTTCAAATACTGATAGTAACTAATGTAGTAACTAGATTTAAATCATATTAAAAAAACAAATTTATCTTAAAGAAATGTATGTATATATTTTTTAATAAACTAGAGAGAAAAGTTATGTGATTCGCATAGATTGATAAATACCTTCCAACGGGGTTCCATCGCTTAATATTCAAAGCATTTTACCAGCATTATAGCAATTTAAATTGTATTTTATGACTAATTATGAAGGAAGAGGTCTCACAACAGTTATCTTTTAAAGAAATCCATGAAATAGTTGCATTTATATATTTGTTACATGCACGCCATGCAAAGGACTAAAGATTAAGGACAAAGGAAAAAATGAAAAAGGACTTTTAACGTAAATGAAAAAGCTCTTCGAAGCATTTCTACGAACAGTAAATAACATTTCTTTTTTGCACTGAAGACGGTACGCTTAAGGCTGCCGAAACAGCTGTTTGCATCTCAAATATTTTTCTTTGGCGTTTCTGACGTAGTTGTTTATTCGGGTTTTAATATTCCAACGCCAAGTCTCCTGTTATCATTTCTACTTATATCCAATAATGCACTCGAGTATTTTTGCACGACAGCGTATAACTATCATTAATGTAAATTTTCTTCAAGGAAGCATGTTTCTGACCATCTGAAAAATGCGTAATAAATTCGTCGGATTAAAAAATAAATTATAAAGATATCAAAATAGACTTCCATTATAAGAAACGCTTCAAGTCGAACGTAATCTATCTGAATTCTTTTGTGAGTCCAAGTACGTGAAACAGTAGTATTGTTTATGCCATTTTGAAAACAGAATATCCTAGAATAGACCTGAATAAACTATGCAGCTTATATCAATTTCAAACTATTCTAGAAATATGTGTAAATTAGGATGCACAAGCAGGCGAACTGAATTCATTGAAAATTGTCAACTTTAATGCAATGTGTTAAAAATAAATAAATAAATAAATAAATAACCCATTCCGAATATAAAACTGGACTTGAACGTACAGTGCAAAGAAAAAGTAATGGAATCTAGTCTTAACTGCTATTCTAATAGTTGGAAATTAAATACTTCTTCTAGGCATCAAAATCCTCTAGGCATCTTCTATCCTTTTTGTTTGCATCAAAACTTCATTAAATATAACATTTTAAATTAATTTTTAGAAAAATTCTTTCTACATTTTTTATTGCAGAGACTTTTAACGAGCACCATGACATGTTCTATTATGTCTTCTGCCGCCGCATCGAGCTGCTTATAAATTAAAAAGAATACTGAACAAACAACTCTTTCAAAATTTCATATTCATATTGCGTATTATATATGTAGAGCGCGCCTTTGTTGCAATATATTTCTCTCATTTGAATTTCAGCGAATTTAGTATTTTCACAACGTCTGACATTAAATATTTATTCTAAAGATAATATTCTTTGAAGTATGGTGCTGAATGTTATTAAACATTTTAAATTACTATTATGAACGTAAACTTTGCACTGGATAAATATTAAATGAATCTTCGGTTTTCAAATATTAATAACATATTAAATTGAATTCTAAAAAATTTATTGTTTTAAAAACATTTTCAGTAATAATTTTTGTAAAATCTGAAGGTAATAAATATTAAATGATTGGAAATGTTTACAATTAAATGTTTTAAAAATTGATATTGAATGTAAAAAAAAAAAAAAAAAAAAAAAGAAAAGAAAAGAAAAGAAAGAAAAATAAGAAAATTATATAAAATAACAACAACTGTTTCGGTTCGAAGTAATAAAGCATGATCCTTCATTATGCGTAAAAAATAGGTATGAGTGCTGCATGAAGGAAACAATGCACCCAATCAAATATATTTTTTTTCTAAAAAAGTTGTATAAATTAGTAACAATTTAACTTCATTTTCTAATATGAAAAATCTTAATATTCAGAGACATATATCACTTGCAATATACAGCAGAAAGAAGGAAGATGGCTTGAATCCCAGTAAATTAAACATGAGCACGGCAAAATATTGGGTGACTGCAAAAGTTCTACCCGTTTTTATTACCCATAAAGAACAGCAAATAAACGCAAAATGAACAGTACCTATTACTGTGCATAATCCCCATTGCTGTCTCTTGCCATCTTTCTGGTAGGAGATGAATCCCACGGCGGTGTAATTCCGGCGGTTTCGAGTAAAAAAAGTCTGGGATGGCAGTTTTCACAACATCAAGATCGTCAAAGATTTTTCGACTGAAAGAATTGTTCAACGCACGAAATAGGTGATAGTCAGTTGGTGTCAAGTCAGCAGAATAGGGAGGGTGAAGTAAAACCTCCCAGCCAAAGCCCGATAACTTTTGGCGAGTGATGACAGCAGCACGTGGCTTGGTGTTATCGTGATGAAGGATAACACCGCGAAGATTGATGAGACCTGGCCGCTTTGCTACCAAATTTGAATGCAGCCTCTCAACTGTAGACATTTGAAGGCAGCATTGATGGTTTGATTGAGTAGCAGGACCTCCCAGTGAATTATTCCCTGCACATCCCACCACACACTCAATAACACCTTCTTGGGATGAAGTTCAGCAGTCGAAGTCGATGCAGGTGGATCAGAAGGGCAACACACAGTCCTACGACGCTTTACGTTACGGTACATAACCCACTTCTCATCTCCTGTCACAATTCGTGTCAACAATGGGTCATTTTTGTACCAGGAAACACAAGTCATCCCGTTCATTAGTGTTCAGGTTATGTGGAACCCAACGATCCAACTTTCTCGTAAAACCCAACTTAACAAGCCGTCTCTCGACCGTTGTCCGGTGTACGTTGAAGGTCTCCGCTAATTCTTACACGGTTGGGTTCGGGTAGTTCCTTATGGCTTGGTCAATATCGTCGTCTACAACGTGTGATGGCCGTCCACTCCTAGCCTGATCTAGACCGGCAATTTCTGTCTCATTCCCTAAATTTAGGAAACTATCGATGACATGTGCTTTCATCTATTGCATCCTCCCCATAAATTTGACAAATATTGTGACATGCTGCGGCTGCCGTACACTTTTTATCGAACTCTTATAACAAACAATGTCTTATATGCTTCTTTTCGCTTTCCATGTTACACCCATTGATACTTTTTGAGATGATTAACTTTGTGAGACACGATGCATTTATATGTGAGGCATCAACACGCTTAATTGGCCGACTATTTGCGTAATTACAATGTCATGTGTGACGTCAATTCCACTGCAAATTTGCATATCCAAAAACGGGTAGAACTTTCGCACTCACCCAATAATAATCTGGTAGGTTAATCACACAACTTTCTCTTACACTATATTTGAATACTATGAAGAAAGATTACAGATTAAAAAGTAAGAAGTAACTAAGAGTAAATTTTAGATTTATTTGACATGCATTTTGAAGTCATATATTCCCGTTTGATTATAGTATCTACATTCCTAAAAAAATTAATACTGTTTTTAAATTTAAAAGTTTGTAGCAAATTATTGAGACAACTTTCACACATACAACATCTTGACACTTATCAGTTTTGGTCAAATAACTTTTCAAGTGACGCACTCATTTGATCTTCAAAATCCCAAACTCCAATGTCCTGCTATTATTTGTTTTTTTAAAAATTCTGAAAAAAAAAAAAAAAAATATATATATATATATATATATATATATATATATATATATATATTTATATATATACATATATACACACGCATATCAACAAGTAAAAGCTTTATCGTATGCAGGGGACCTGATACTCTGTGGGTATGCGAAAAACTACACTGCATAAAAAAAGTAGACGGACACTTCTTTACAATTTTTTAAAACCCCGTCTTTGTTTAATAGGAAATGTCAATTAAAATTCTTTAACATGTTTATACTTATCAATCTTCAAATTTTTTACAGACAAATAAAAATATTAAATTATTTATCATTTTAATGTAGGGAAATGCAGAAAAGAGAAAATATATACATTTGCACAAAAGGTTTAATACAACTATATGGTTTGACGTCTTTTCCAAAAACACATTTATCCCTTTACCAATCCCGGCTGATTCAGCTCATCCTACTAATTATAAAAATGCTTTTTTTAATTCCTACATTACCCGAGCTATAAATTATACTACATTTAAATTTAATGAAAAACAGCAAATCAACAATATTATTCAAATAGGTAATGCTGCGGGATATAGTAAATCTAGTATTACAAGATTAGTTAATAGAATAAAAAATCGCATGCTAATTAAACCTATTAATCACACTCTAGATTCAACTCTAAAATTTCGTTACACTAATAGTCTCCCTTTCTGTAAAGAATTCTATAGCTTTAAACATTATATACAACGTAAATTTAATTTATTTATCCCATTCAGTTCTCCTATAACTATTAAACAATTAACCTTTCATGACCGCGACTTAAATGGACTCACTGGAGGAGTCTATCAAATTCCCATCGAAAGCAATAAAGAACTTTTCTATTATATTGGACAGACTAAGAGGACTTTAAATAAAAGAATACAAGAACATATACGAAATATCAAAGAAGGAAATAGTTCTACTCTAGTCGACTTCATTTATGCCAACGCAAACGCTAACCCTATATGGGATAAAGCCAAAATTATTACAGCACCATCTACTATCCAAGAACTTTACATTTCCGAAGCTATTAATATAATTAAATGCAAAAATGCAATAAATTCCAAAGATTCTGCAATTTTGCCAATAATTTGGCACAATATTATAAAACAGTTTATAGTTTATTTCTGCTAATTCATGATGGTTTTTCTCCTACAATAGCCTCGTGTGATTTTTCAATAGTTCCAGCTTCTCTTATTTTTCTTAGATCCTTGATCCAACCTCTACCGGACTTCAAATTGCCTTTGCATTCACGTTATTAAAAGACTTAACTGTTGACTGTGAAAAGAAAACATATTTAAAAACTGCTCATTGGAAACGAATAATTAAAAATCCCATGATGATGCTTTACTATTAAAGCGAAAAGCTTTGGATAAAAATTTGTTTAACATCTTTTAAATAGAAATTTAAATTTACGTGTGTTTAAAGTGTTTTTAATATATTTAACAAATGACACGTGTTCAATTTAACTCTCTCCTTTCTTAGAGATTATTTATAATATTTTTTTTATGTTGCCATAAACTGTTTTTTCTTCTATCTTTCAATTATCTTTTTAATTATTATTATTTTTTAATTACCTCGATGATATTTTAGAATTATACAATTTTTTTTTTTTTTAAATAATACACTTAAGTAATAATAACAATAATTTATAATAATAAGAATAAGAATAAATGCAAAAGTATCTACAAATATCATCAAAATAATTAATCTCCCCTTCCTTCATACTTATTTAAGATGAAATTTCTTACTTTAAAGTATGATTTATGTATCTACGTTAAAATATAATTACCACGAATAAAAACATATTCAAGTGAATATTAAGACAAAAAAGTTTTCTTCAATTTTCATTAGGGAAAAATTTAATTAATCTCATGACACGTTTTATTGCGTTTTGCGTTCACAGTTGAGCTGTTTATAAATTAAATAGATTTGAATAAAGATTTCCTTTTGAAACTTTGAAATTAGATTACATGTTTAATGTCTGGCTGAAGCTTCATGTTGCAATAAATTGCTTTTACTGATTTTTCGAAATGTTTGTAAATTTTCTGTTATCATTGCTATGTCTAATGACAAATATTTATTGCAGGAGATATTGTTTAATATTTGCCTCTTAATATTTTTAAATTATCCTTGTTGAAATAATTGTGAATAAAATGATTATTAAATGCAGAATCTCTCACTTACAAAATCTATCTCTAAATAAATTAAAATTAGTTAAAAAAAAAAAAAAAAACATATTTTTGAAAAGTATTGATAAAGTTAGTATAAAATTTATGGTTTTATATTATAAAGCTATGCACATATTTGTTGCAGAAAAGAGAATTTTTTTTTTTTTTTTTTTTTTTTTTTAATAGGAATATTTTTAAGTGTTCTCTGTGATAGTAAGGTATCACAGAAGCTAACTAGGCTTCACCGGTGGTCGATAGGTTCTGCTCTCAAAGCTGAAAGATGGGAGGCATCGCATTCGAACCTAGATAGCGCTTTTCTTGTTGCTTAATCGTCCAAAATTTTCTGCAGTTTTCTCTGAAACTCGTGTGAATTCGGGAGAGGATTCCTTTAGAAAGACATCCATGTACGGAATACTACCAAGGTCTAGACCTGACTTGTAAAGGACCGACCTTATTTGAACTGACTGAAATTATTTGTTTTAAAGTTATACCGATAACAGATAATCTAACCGCTAAAAACTTGACTTTCGTATTCAGTGGACCTCAAAACGCGTAAATTATAGCAAAAATTCGAAAATTTGAAAATTGAACTGCAGAAGAATAATTTATGTACCATAACGATAAGAGAAAATAATTCTAATTTTTTAAGCAATTTTCCTATAATTTAGAATATACTCGTTTAATTTTGGCTATCCTATTAGTCTAGAAATTGTATGCACAACCCATTGTTTACTTACCCATTTATCACAGTAAGGCCCTACACCTACCTGATAAAAACTTCACGCAGTTTCCAACTACAGCACTATTCTATATAAAACATTCTTTTGTGCATATAAAAATATATGTTAATTTCATTTGTTTAGTGGAGTTTAAAAATGTTAAAATTTACCAACAAAAAGTTTTGCCCATACGCATATTGTATTTGGATTCTTTTGTATAAAAAGTTTTAAATAATATCCCTATATGATACAGATTTGGAATACTGGTTTTGGATTTCCTGATAATATCTTTTTTTCTGAATTGTGCTAATAATAAACATGAAATCTGACAGAAAGACACTTAAACAAACCTCATAAAACGTGATTTTTTTTATTCGGGGTTATCTCCAGCATGTACTTGTAGAAAAAACCCAGTTTTGAAATTTTTGACTCGAAAACAATAATTACCTTGTATAGGGAAGATATAGTTGAAAAAAAAAAAGTTATTGATAAAATTAAAATATAAAAGTTTATAAATAACACCAATGAAAAAATTAAGTACTTTCTTATGCTATCTGTTTTTCAAAAAAATTATATATATATATATATATATATATATATATATATATATGCGTAAGGAGGGAAAAAATTTCGAAACTCAGAAAAATTATTGATCTTTTTCCCTCTTATGCATGACCAATAAAATTTCTTACTTTGGAATAAATGCTCCTTCTAGATTAAGTTATTCATGTTGAAACTTAATTACATAAAATAGCATTCAAATGTGTATTAAAAGAAAAGAAAAAAATCAGTTTTTAATGCAGAAAAATGTAATTAATCCCACGATACTTTTTATAGCGTTTTTCGTTCACAGTGCGCTTTCGTAAATTAGAAAGATTTGAATAAGTATTTCCTTTTAAAACTTGCAAATTGGGTTATTTATTTAATGTCTGACTGAAGTTCTTTATAGTAATAAATTTATTCTGCTGATTATTCGAATGTTATTCCATTGTCTGTAAATTTTCTTTTCTTTTCTTTTTTTTTTTTTATTACAATGTTTTAAGATAAATAGTTACTGCGACACACAGATTGTTTACAATTTTGCTGCTGAAATATTAAAAAATCTTTAAAATTTTTATAGTGAGAATTATTTAGCGCAGAAGATAAATATTGAATAAAATGATTCCAAATACGGATTATTTAAAAGCATATCTAATAAAATCAGTTTTAGGAAAACAAAGTTAGAAAAATATTCTTAAATTTGGTTAGTGTAAAAATATACAGGTATATATAATAAAATTTACCAGATTTGACTTATACTGAAAAATATTGATACTCGTTTCTTTTCGAACGCAGGTCATTTCTTTACAGCCTTTCGTATTTTTTCGAGGTTTCCTCTGAAAATCGCCTTAGAAAGACACGCCCCTTCCCCCTCTCTCTAACGGAGATCATTTCATATATAGCCAGGTTTCTCGCGTAGAAAATCTAATATCTTAACAAAAATAAATAAACATCTAATTCCTTGATTTTTAATTATAGAACTTGGAGGATGAAATTACCTTAATTTTCTAATTTTTCGCCACATCGCCAAGTATCTTGCTAAGGTCGTCACCAATGCTTTCCCAGTGGTGTGATCTAAGAATGTGATCGCAAGAGCTTTAAATGCAGTGCTGCTAACTTTAAGGATTTGTCCTATGCGTAGGGACTTTTAGCAATTTTCTTTAGCATGTATTAAAGGAGTAGACACTTTTTGGCTGTACACTTTCACCCCAGGGTATTTTAATGATATCCTAAGGGTCAATGTACGTCCTTCTACAGACGTCCCAAGCATTAAAATAGGGACTTTTATTATCATTATTGGGGCATTTTGAGCTGTCCGTAAGGACATGGCAAAATTTGAATTGGCAACACTGGTTTAATCCAAAGATCTGTTTGTAAATGTTGTTTTCTGACAATGAGAATAACCTTCCGCCAAAACTAAATACTTCATGTGTCAATCATTTTTGGGAGAATAAAATAACATTTACAAATTGGTAACGATATTATGTTCAACAGAAATATTAAACTGAATAATATTTCTAAAAGAAAGAGAGAGAAAAAAAAAAACAGAATTAGCACCAAGAAATTAATGTAAATATTGCTGTTTATTCCCGAGAAAATATTTTTTTAGCATCGTATTTCTAAATTGCCCATTAAAATCATCGAAGATCAATCTCAGGTGTAGACGTTATTCAAGTGATCGAAATAAATAATTTCTCAGTTGAAAACTTTTTTTTTTGGTTTCATCATGCGTGTTCTCAGTAAAAATGAAGAAGTAAAAAAGGAAGACAGAAAGAAGGTAAAAATCGAGTGCATCATATTTTATACCTGTATCAACAATAAAAAATTAAAGTGCATATTTATAAGTTTAGTTTACAGCTTCAACAGTACAGCAGTAGTGAAGTGACCAATATCGATGTAAGCTGGGAAAGTCAAAATCTGTCGGCACATATTTCATTGGCATGAATTGAAGTCTCAATAATTTTTTTCTGTCCTCTATTTGTCAAAAAGAAAAATGTGAATTATAAAACTAAATATAAATTTTTGCAAAACTCTTCACATTACAATATAGGTATTTTTCAGCATTTTTTGTCATAGATATAAAATATATACAAATTTGTATGAAATATTTGACATTTGACAATGAACGATATATCATTTAATAATACTGGGCAAAGAATGCCATATATTGCCGTAGAACTTGATTTAAATACAAGAAGATAAAAAAAAAAAAATAATAATAAGTTTTTTCATTTATAAAAGTAAAATAAAACTCTAACATAGTTCCTTTTCTTTTCCTTTTGCTTGTTTGATACTCTTTCTTTTTTTTTTTTTTCAATTACATCTATCAGTGATTAAAAAAAGCATAATGTTTAAAAAAAAAATTCATATTATATAAATGAAAATTGTGTATAAAAAAACAGAAGTTCAGAAAAATTTCTTCTAATATTTGTTATTTTTTAAATAAAAAAAAATATTTAAGTGAAAAAAAAGTAATTTAAAATATCCATCTTCATTATTTGACATTTATAGCAAAACCAACGAAATATTTCCTGTTTAAGCAAACGTTTCTTCAAGATTTAATCATTTTCAACGAGGTTTAATTAACCTGCATAGAATGAGATTCTAATGAATATTAAATTTTTCGGTGCGGTGAAATTTAATTAATCCCATGGCACGTCTTAAAGTATTATCTTTTCTACCTGATCAGTTTAAATTAAAAAGAGTTGAATAAACATTTCTACCGAAAATTCAGAGTAAGTTTTCATATTTGATTTTTAAAATTTTAAAAGCAGAGAAGATTAAACGATTGTTTTAAATCTTTCTGTTACAATATATTTGACTAGCTGACCCGTCCGGCTTCGCACTGATGAACAAATTTTAGTTAAAGATGGATTGATATGTAAAAAATCAAGAAATATATCAGTTTATATGTTATAGTCAGGCAATATTATTAACTGGAAAGTCAAAATATAATTTTACAATTATTTTTTTTAATTAGTTGTTAAATGTTGACAATTTTTACTTAATGCTATTTATTTATTTATTTATTTATTTCATAAAAAGAAACATTTCTTTACTCATGAATAAAAAATATTGAAAAATAAACCTATGACATGAAAATGTTTTTGATAAAATTGACGTCATAATAGCTTTAATTATTATTTATTTGTTCATTTCGCAAATATATTTAATTATTTACATAATTGATTATTATTTTAATAATGTATATTAAAGGAGAAATCAATAATATGAAACAATATTCGTACAATATATACTATTACAGAATCTGGTGTGAAACAACCACACGACTTCCATTACCCACTATTACACGTAATATATACAATTTTTTGGAGATATTACTTGCATTTTTTGAGATTTTTGAGTAAGAGAAACTTGATACACGTATAAAGACACCTACAACAGAGTTTGCATAGCGAGTTAAAAAATAAGGGGGAAAAAAATAGATAGTTATTTTTTTAAACACGAATTTCCGAGATCTAAAACTGAACTACCTAATTAGGATGACCGTTAATATTCCTGTAATAAGCACGTAATACTTGAGAAAGGTTATCTAAATTGGATTAAAGAAAAAATTTTCAAGAATACGTTAGAGCCGTTTTTGAGATACCAACTTTTACCAAAACTTAGCATACTCAATTATTGACCTAAAAACAATAATTACATACAAAAGGATATTTAATAGGAAGTTAACATGGCGAGTTTGAAAAAAATCCGTATAGGCGTTTTTAAAGGAACGCACTTGCGAAGTCTGAAATTGAGCTGTTTATAGAGGACGCCTATCAATTTTCCTGAACTAAGCAACTTTTCAATCGAAAGGGCATCTAATATATTATTTATACAGCAACTTTGAAGAAAATCATTAGAGGTGTTTTTGAATATGGGCTTACGGTCCCATTTCTGGTTTTCGATGACCCAATTCCGGTTTTTCAATTTTCACGAAAATTTGGAAAATTTATCTGTACACCAGACCTGAATCACTTGTGAAGTTTAGTAGTTCTATCTTTATTAGTTTTGGAGATATGACAGCCAGAAGATTACACACACACGTGCACATATAAACACACACTGACCAATTGCCAAAACCTATACAATACTTCCACTACCTACGGTAGTAGGGTAATTGAAGTAAACACATACATCTCGTATTTACTACGATAATATACAGATTTTCGTATTACGTTTTCGATCGCCAAATACAAAAATCGCCAATGACGATAGATATCAAATCTATGCTTTGTTTTCAATTAAAATATTGAAACTTTTAATTAAAAATTTATTTTACCAAAATTTATTATAGCTTCTAGCACTTAGAGAGAGACAGTGTAACTTTTGATTATTGAAAGAAAAAAAAAAAAAAAAAAAAAAAAAAGCAATCGGCTTTTTAGTTCTAGCGATCGTTCTCTACATATGCATATAAACCTTTCTTCTTTTTATATTAGTATAGCTATAGAGCATAGGTATATTAAATAGGTTTCCAATCAACATAATGTAACTCAAATAATTAAATGCTATTTACATTTCAGTAATGGCTGTATGCGCTATGTATATTGAGCTACTTGCCATAACTGTTAGTTGCTAAAAATAGTCGCCAAATAAATTTAAACATCTCAATACGCAAGCGAAGTTTGACACCACTGACCGCCCATGGATGCAAGAAAAAGATTTTCCATGTTAATCGCTCATTGGATTTTTTTTTTTTTTTTTTTTTTTTTTTTTTATTAAAATTCTAGAAGAATTATTTCCCGATTTTAATCCTCATATTTGGGTATAGATATGTATTAGTTATTGTATGCATGCGTTAGATTGAGTTATTTTGCTGTCAAATTGACAAAATTTTAATTTTAAATTTCAAAACTGTCACCCTTGGCGTTTTTTGTATTTGGCGATCAAAAAGTAATACGAAAATATACATGCCAGATGTATATTTTCGTAATATGTATTGTACGAAATATTGTTTCATATTATTCGTTACACTCTTAATGTAAGTTTTTAAAATAACCATGATTTTTGAAAGGAATTAAATTATATTCGCCAGATAATTTGGCGATATTTTTTTTTTCTGCCAAGGATGACGGATATCAAATCTATTCCGCTGCAACATACAAGTATATTATATCAGATACTTTATTTAGACATTTGAAAACAAATTTGACTTCAAATTATGATAGAATATTTATCCTTTCCCTTTTAATTAGTTTATTAGTTGGATGTTTATTGTGTAAATATCATCCTTTGAAATGAAATGTTTATGTTTTCAATCGAATATGGAAATTTGCCATTTTTTTTTCTAGAGTTTTGAAATTTAAAATTCCAATTTTATCAATTTTACAACAAAAACAATTTAATCTAACGGATGCACATGATAACTAATACATATCTATATCCAAATATGGGGATTAAAATGGGGAAATAATTTTCCTCGATCTTTATTATATTTTACAAAATATCCAGTTCACTTTTTATATTATTGTTCGCGTGAAAATATATTTTATTATATATCTATAAATAAATTAATTCGTAAATCTTTTTGGCAACAATTATAAATTAAAATAAATAATATTATAAAATAGAATTTCTTATTTTATTTTATTTTATTTATTTATTTATTTTTAAATTCCAATTTCGTTTACACACATCAGTTTAAACCACGGAGTAATAAAGACTCCGTGGTTTAAACATTGATGCTTAGATCATTATATTATATCATATCATATCAAATTAAAATATTAGAAAAATAAACACTTTTAATTCTATAATGACGTCAGATTTAACGTGTAAGTTTAACAATTAAAAAAGCTTTATATGAATTTCAATTTAATGCACGTGCAAATATATTTCTTTTCTTTTCACGTAAAGATATTTTAAAAACGAAATGAATATGTAAATGTTTCTTTTATGTTGGCAGCAGCTAATTTTTTTAATATTTCATTATTTCCATTTCTATTACGGCTTCTATGGGGATTTTAATTAAAATGCTCAGATTTTAAACTAAAATTTATTTTATCAAAATTAAATATAGCCTATAACAATATGGCATACTGTAGCTTTCGGTCAGTGAAAGAAGTTTTTAAATCGGTTCAGTAGTTTCAGAGATTACCCTCCACAAACAAACAATTTTTTGCGCTTTATATAATGATATAGATTAACTAATGACTGAAAATTTTTAATTTTGTAATAAGTTTGATTTTCATTTTGAGAAAGAAGCAATTTAATAATGTTATAGATGTTTAACCCTTTATCTACCGCATTATGAAGCAGATACAAATTGTATTTCAAACGTATACTTTTAGTTGGTTAAGATTATTTTTTTTAAAGACATATGCAAAAAAAATTATGTATATCAGTTTCTCATCATAGTAATTAATGAGGATTTAGTGAGGTGGTACTTTTGTGTACCACTGGTACGTAGAGGTCGAAAGAGATATTTCAACCTTAAAAAGTGTTAAAAAAAAAAAAAAAAGTAAAATAAAAGAAATTTTTTTAAGGTCAATTCCTACTTACTAACACTATCGAAAAATTTTTTAATAATTTTGAATTAGGAAATAAAAAGCGCGCGTGAAAAATGAAATAAAAATAATTATAAGATAAAAAAAAAACTTTTTATGTACCATGTTTTAAATTTTCTGATGAATCATAGAGCTCTTATCAATGTGCATAAAATTTTTAAAGTGATAATGACGTTCATTTTTGTGAGATGCATAATTTAACTTTTTATATTTTTTTAATTTTCACGTTTAATTCAATGTATTTATTTTTATATCGAAAGAAAATGAACTCGCAATTTTTTTTTTTTGGCAACAATTAAATTATAGCTAATATTTTAATGGCTATTTTTATTGCTATTAGGAGCTTATTATTTTCATATTTTAATTAATTAAAAGAAAACTATTCGAAAATTCGAAGATCGGTCTTCGAAGTATTGTGTTGTCACTGTGTTGTGTGCAATCCTGAAAGTTTCAAATTTCTAGCTAGTCAGGAAGTTAGTTAAAAATCGATTTCAAGATTTGTACAAGATATATACAGGGAGAGTGTGAACTAATAGTAGGAATTGAAAAAAAAAAAAAAAAAAAAAAAACTTTTTATGTTAATTATATTTTTTCTAAGATTTTTGGAAGATTCTTGAAATAATATAGGAATTAACTGTAAAACACGTGAAGATCATGAAGAATGCCAAACAAAAACAGTGAGAGCACTCTATAAAATTGTTTCTGGAACAAAAATGGCTGCCTGTATCGTCTAATGCCTTGTAATAAGATTAAAGTGAGGTATATACGTTCTATTCTTATAAATATGTTTGACATTTCTTCCATATATTCGATTTCATGAGCTTTTTAAACTAATGATGCTTTAAAGTGCAATCGGTAGGTAAAGAGTTAAGTTTATCATTTTGGCAACTTTTGCTATAAATGTAATTTTTACAACAGATATGTAGTAAATAATTTAATGATGAAATAAAAATTGATAATGAACTAACTGTAATTCTGAAAAAACATTTTTTATGTATATTTATAATATTCATCATCCCTATTTATATTAATTTAACACAACATAACCCACAAAATGTCCCCTTTTTCAATCAAATGTTCCTTCTAGATTTAATTATTTTCATTGGGATATACAATAAAATTTTAATGCATACAAAAGGCAAAACAAAGTCCTTAAGAGGTCTTTAAAGGACCTTCCATAAGGGACCCATTAATGGAAACCCTTGACAAGGAGAAAATATCCGAAACTTTGACACTGAATATCTGAATATTTTTTTTACCCTACAGACAGACAATTTTTCGTGTAACGTTGTTAGGATGAGCATTAACTTTCAATAAATATAACTAATATATTTTAAAAAAAATTTATTTAGTTTTGATTCAAATTTTACTTAATGTTTTATAAAATAATTTATTCCTGTATTCAATTTAATCTGTAATAACCACTGAATTCTATTTTTTAATCAGTAAAATAAAAAAAATATAAAAGGGAAAAATATCTCAAACAAAATCCCATGATATCTTCGCCTTCTAAAAAATAACACATGGCTTATTTCATTGTTGTTCGCCCCAGTCTAATTTCTATAACATACTTTAAATCAAATAATCAGAACATATTTGTGCAGAATATCACATCCCGAAATATTTTATACTTTAAAAATTACTCATATATAAGGTATATTACTCTCATAGGTAATATTTAGCGAAATTCTATAGTTATGGTACATGCTACTTTTGTTTAATTTATTTCAAATTATTAATTAGATAAAGTGCCACCCATCTTGAAACTGTTTGTTATATGTACTTCTGGCGAATAAATTAAATGCCAAAATATTGCTCTCCAATGGAAAAAAAATATGAACTTTTTCTTCTAATCTATCTTTTGATGAAGATGCTAAAAATATGAACTTGAAAAATATCCAATATGAGGCACATGACCTTCTTTTAATACAGCGCCGTGAATAAAGTAATTTGTGCACAAGCATTCTATTTTATTAATTTATTAAAGTTGCTTTTCAAAGTATTACCGAATCAATTGGTTATTTTGAAAAAGGAATTTAAATTATATCTCTAACAGCGAACAAAGTAAATGGAAAAATCATCATCAGTTTAAATTAAATCTGTTTCGAACTTTTTTCACTAGAAAGGATGGAAAAAAGTTGCTTTTTCTAATTTTCACAAAATTGATCCCCCCCCCCGCCCATATCATCAATTTAAATTAAATCTGTTCAGAGCTTTTTTCATTATAAGGGGATGGTATAAAAAAGTTGTTTTTTGTAATTTTCATAAAAGTTATTTTCTTTGCTAAATCACCAGCTTAAACTAAATCTTTTCCGAACTTTTTTCACTAGAGGGATTGGTATAGGAAGTTTTTTTTTTTTTTTTTTTAATTTTCAGAAAATTGATTTTCTGTACTGGATCATTAGTTTAAATTAAATCTGTTACGAACTTTTTTCACTATAGGGTGTGGTATAAAAAAAAAAAGTTAGTTTTTATAATTTTCATATATTTTTTTCTTTACTAGATCATTAGTTTAAATTAAATCTTTTCTTAACTTTTTTGACTAGAGGTGGATAGTATAAAAAATTAGTTTATGCAATTTGTACAAAATTAGTTTCCAAAAGATTATCGGTTTCGAATTACTTTCACTTAAAAAGGATTCTATTTTTAATGAATAATTAAATGTAAGGTACTACGTATCACTTGCGCAATTTTACATTCTCAGCGTTTGACAGTGTTTTCATATTAGTTTTCTCCGAGTACAGATATGGTTACTTACCCCTATATGTAGCAAGAATTTTCAGGAGAGTTCATGCAAACCCAAAGCATTCTAAAACAAGAAATGCATATCAACAAGCTGTTAAAAAAAAAAAAAAAAAAAAAAAAAAAAAAGATGATAACAAGAGATTAAATGTAAATATTCCTTTATGTTCATCAATTACGCTACAACTGAAACTTCTTGCATATATTGCTTAACATTTTTTCCTTTCTCTTAGCTTTTTTTTACGTGAAATTGTTCCATATCTCGCAACATGTACTACATTAAAATTTTCTATAACCAATCCTTATAAAAAGAAATCTAGAGCTAATATTCCCTTTTGATTATAATTTTCGTTTTCAGTAGCATCGAATCCATATAAATTTGCTACTTTTATTTAATTTACGATTCTGTTCTTGAACAGTGTATTTGTAGCCCTACGAATAATACTCTACTCTATTATCATCGAGACTATTTTTTTTTTTCGGTGCAATAAAATTTAATTTATCTCAAGACGCGTCTTATTGCATGATCATTCGTACTTGATCTTTAAGCGTTGAATAAACATTTTCTTCGAAAACTCGAATGAAAATTTTATATTTAAAATTTAAGAAAAATAAAAATACAGACGTTTGCATAAGTAATTTACGTTGTTGTGTTGCAATATATTTAATTAATTGTTAACTTAAATTTTGTAAATTTAATAAATTTCTCTGCTGGTAGATGTTTATTTAGAGATTTATACAAATACATTTTTAATTTAAGATCTCTACAGTATCTTTAATTATCAATGTATAATGCTTAAAGTGTATTATTATTTATTATTATTCTCACTTTTTCTTGCTTTGATGCGAATGTAATGTTTTTAAATTTCGCAATGGTGGATTATTTCATTATTATTTACAAATGAAATAACTGAAATTCTGAAAAAATTATATCGTTTATTTGTTCTTATAATTTTTCTAAACAATTTTAAATTTAATAAATGAAAAAAAAAAAAAAAAAAAGCGAATTTTTTTTTTTTTTTTTTTTTTTTTTTTTTTTTTTTAAGCAAATGTCTCCTATATATTTAATTATTTTCGACAATATTTAATTAATTACTTTTATAAAATAAGATGCTAATGTATAGTAAATGTTTTGATGCGTTGAAATTTAGTTATCTGGAATAAATATTTTCTTCGAAAGTTGAAACCTTCATATTTGATTAAAAAAAAAAAAAAAAAATCCCACACTATTGTTTAAATATCCTACTACGTTTTGTTGCAAAATATTTTACTAGTGGATACTTATATTTTGCGATACTCATCGCATTATGTTATCTTATGTTGGATTTTTCTTTAGTAAGCTATGCAACGGACTATTTTTATATGATACTTATGTTTAGTCTTTTTATTTTTATTTTTTCTGAATTCCTCTCATAGAAGAAAGTTTTGGATTCTTAAAATTTTTAATTTACAGTTTTTTATAGATTTACATGTTTTGAAATGTCCTGAATAAGATTTGATTCTTTTTGGAAAATGTCCGTCTGTCTATATACCAGAGCTGTCTGTGCGACAGCTCTGGATTAAAAACTGATGCACAGAATTAATTATATATATATATATTTAGTGGCACCTTTACATAAAGTGGTATCTATCAAGTTTTTTCGATCAAGCGTATATCGTCTACCAGATGGCACTGTTCAACTGCGATTTTGAAAGTCTGTCTTAGCTTCTGCAGCTTATAATTAAGTCAAATTTGATACCTTAGAGTAGACCTGCTAACTATGCTCGTTTATCCGTAATGGTATTAGGCCCCGCATTTTTTTCACACCAGAATAGCTGTAGAGTAATATTCAGCAATATGTTCTCATGATTAAATAAGGAGACTATTGCTCTACAACTATTCTGGTGTGAAAAAAAGGCGGGGCTTAATACCATTACAGATAAACTATCATAGTTAGCAGGTCTACCTTAGAGGATCATTATGAAGAAGAAGGCAGATTAAGTTTAGGCGTATAAAAAACGATCGATAGCGCTGATATTACTTACCTTCTGCGATTTTCCCTCTAAGCGTCTATTAGTTTACATCTATATCTATCAGTCTATGGGATAAAATTATACCAAAGTGCATATGTAAAGTTTTTATTAAGAGAATTTATAATTAAATTTTTGAACATGTTAACCGATAAATGACACTGTTAAATAGAATGATATAGAAGAAAGTTTAGTGATGACCACAACATACTAGCCTTTAAATATTTTGTAATGAATATAAATTTCGCAATAGTTGGATATTAAATAAGTTTTAGTTAGTTGATAATGAAATGTGTGTAATTTTTGAAAATATCTTTTTTTTTTTTTTTTTTACGTTCTTAAAATATTCATTAAATTTTTTATGTTCATCATCAATATTATTTCATATATAACAAGACAAATACAAAACATCTTCTTTTTAAGCAAGTGCTCCTCCTAGATTTGATTATTTTCGACAATTTTTAATTAACTTTTATAAAATAAGACTAGTAAATATTAAGATTTTCGGTGCGGTGAAAGTTAATTAACATCACGGAACGTCTTGTATTATCACTATTCGTATTTGACCTTCTTATATTAAAAAGCATTGAATAAATATTTTCTTCGGAAGTTCAAGTAAAGTCGTTTAATTTATTTTTATATCTAAAAAGACATTTTAAAATATATTTGATTTATCAATTACTCAAATTTTGAGTTTTATATTATTTTCTGTTAGATTTTTAGTTAAAAAGTTATAAAATAAATTATAGTGACATAATGGTTAAATTTAGCTTTTGTTTTTAAGAACATTTGATAAGAATATAACTTTTGCAATCGTTAAATATAAAACAAATTACATTTCGTAGATGAAGAAATATCTGGAATTCTAGAAAAAGTATTTTTTATTCATTCATAAAATATTCATCATTCTTGCAATATTCGTTATCACTACTTAAAATTTAATAAGATTAAAAAAAAAATAATAATAATAATATAAAAAAATTTAAAAGAAATATATTCACTCTAGATTTAATTATTTTTGATGTGAATATTAAATTTTTCTTTGCGGTGAAAGTTAATTAATTTCAGGATATATTTTATAGCATCATTATTTGTATTTAACATGTTTAAACTAAAAAGAGCAGAGTAAAAAAAAAAATTCTTTAAAAGTTTAAATGAAACCACCAAATTTAATTTTAAAATTCAAAAAGAAGTTAATTTGAAACTATTGCTTTATTATTTTACCTTGTTCTGTTTCAATATATTTGATTTATCAATTACTTAATTTTTTTTAGTCTTTTAATATTTTCTGTTGCATTTTATTGATATAACTGTATCATTAACTATTGTTGCATAATGTTTAAATTAGTTATTTTTTTAAATGTCTTGATATAAATATAAATTTTGAAATTGTTAAAGGCCAAACAAGTTTTTATTAATCGGTAATAAAATAACGGGATATCTAAGAAAAAAATGTCTTTTTATTTATCCTTATACCATACCCAATTCTTATAATATTTAACAGCAACATTTAAAATTTAATAATATCAAGGGATAAAATATCTCATTTTAAACAAATATTCCTTTCAGGCTAATAATTTTCGATAAAACTTAATTAACTTCCATCGAAGAAGATTCTGGTGAATATTAAATTTGTCGATGCGATGAAATTTAATTAATCCCCTGACACGTCTTATAGCTTCATCATTCATACTTGATCTGTTTAAATTGAAAAAGAATTGAATAAATGTGTTCTTCGAATGTTAATAGATTTTTCATATTTGACTTCAAAACTTTAAAAGATAAAAACCACAGCTTAAACATTATAAGCTGCCCTGCTTCAATATAGTTGTTTAATTAATAACTTAAATTTTGCAGTTTTCTATTATTTCTTAAAATTTTATTTTAAATAGCAATATGATTTAATATTATTACACACACACACACATACAGGGTGTCCCATAAGTCTGTAGACATTTTAAAAATTCATAACCTATTGAATGAATTGATAGAATTGAACAAGGGGGATTTTTTTTTTTTTTTTTTTTTTTTTTGGGGGGGGGGACAGAAAAAGTACTAATTAAGCTGTTTGTGGATTGAGGGAGCTGTGCGTGACCAGATCACTCATTATCATGAAAAAACTGTACTTATTCGCATGCAAATCTTTACAGGCATATAAATTCTATTCTTTGTGTCTGTCATCTGCGCAAATTACAGTTTCCAAACGAGTTATAACACTGCTGACTGCAGCTTCAGTCGGCCAGTGATGCCAGATGGTCGAAAATTATTTCTCCAAACAGGTCTTCAAATTTCCCCAAATCAGGGTTTTTTTTTTTTGAAAAAATCCCCAACTTGATTTCTACTAAAAAGTGAAAAATAATAATTTTTTCAAAAAAAAAAAAAAAAAAAAAAAAAAAAAACAAGCAGATTTAAGCTCAGATTTTTCCTCAAATAAAGGCAATTTTTGAAAAAAATCCCCAAATAGCAATAAAGTTAATTGAAAGTCCCCAGTCGTAGGGATAAATCATTACGTTGCCAACATTGACAGAAAGTTGAAGAACTCTCCAAATTTGTCCCCAAAAATTTTAGAATTCCCCAAAAAAGTCCCCACAAACATTTGGTCCACAAAATTGTCCTCAGAAACCTCAAAAATCCCCAAAATGGGGACAAAATCTCCAATCTGGCATCATTGAGTCGGCGGTTCTTATCTGAGGGAAAACATTTTAACCAATAGCGCTTTATCCACCAAGTCAGCATCGCAATTGAAACTTCATGTATGCACAAGTAGGAGGCAAAACAAGAAATAATCTGTTTTAATCGCAAAATGATGTTATTTATATGACTTTCATTTGCATATTTTTCTTTCACATCCGTATGAAAAATTTAACTATTTGTTTAACTATCGTCGACAAAAAATTTAACTGTATTTTTTTCTTTACCAAAAAAAAAAAAAAAAAAAAATCCTCCTTCTCAAGAATAGTTTTTTCGCAAACCGCATACAATTCTATCAATTCATTCAATAGTTATGAATTTTTGAAATGTCTACAGATTCATGGGACACCATGTACACAAACACACACACACACACACACATATATATATATAAAGAAAGTAGTAGATTCTTGAAAACTTTCGACTGCTAGTATTCGACAAATGTAAAAATGCACCGAACATGATTTGTCCATTTTTAGAAAATGGCTGTCTGTGAGTGTGTATCCAAAACATTTTTGGATGATCTACCTCGTAAACAACTGAACAAAATTCAATATAAGTTTATGTTTTGTTAAACTTGACCAGCATAGGACAAAATTTCGTATAAGTTTATACAATGAGGATTATTTTTCAATAAAATTTGTGAAATAAAAATAAAGTATTTAAATAGTAATAGTGAACCAGATAAATTCTGTGTATATGTAAGAAATTTATCGAAAACTCACTCGACAATACTTTTATAGAGAGTAGTTTCAACCATATATCGGTGATAATCTGACGCAAACTTATCGAATTTATCATTTAAAAAACAATAATAAATAAATAAAATTAATAAATAAAATTAAAATTAAAGTGAAAAAAAAAAAAAAAATGCATTACTTAAGATACGGTCAATAGGACAAAAAGTTTAATATTGAACTTTTTTTTTTTCCGGGCATTTAGTATTATACTTCTGTAAGATTAAAATCATCTGTCTCCTTCATGTAAAATAATTTTGATTAACAATAATTTTAATAAGTAATTTGCGCTGTGGTAATCTGTAATCAAATGAAAATAAAGATGAAAATAAAGATGGCGGCTTTGTGATGGCCACCACAGGCTAGTTTTGAAAGACTTGATATAAACATCAATTCCATAACAGAGGAATATTAAATAAAGGATAATTAATTGTTAAGGTAATATGTAGATGTATGAAAACATCTTTTTGAATGTACATGTTTGGAATCACTTTGAAATTTCTTGTCAAATTTAAATAAAAGTTCTTTTTCTCGGATGATGCGTAGAAAAGATATTGTCGAGCAAAAACTAAAGCCGTAAAGCTACTTCTTCACAAAATTCCACTTCATAATAGGTATAATGTTAGCATTTTTTTTCTTTTTTTTTTTTTTCTTTTTTAATGAAAAAAAAAAGGACTACACACAAAATGAATTGAATCAGATATAGTTAGAACCGATCTTGAATTTATTATTTTTCATAAATGTGTAATTATTATTCAAATTAAGATATTTTTTAATGGTGAACTCATAATCACTATTTTTAGATACTAATGTTGATTTTTTTTTTTTAATTGGTTGAAAAGGCGAGATATTTTTCATAAAAAAAAATAAATGATAAATAAATAAATAAAATAAAATAATAATACTTCATCTAAAAAACTACGTGGCTTACAAAGTGCGAGGTAAAAGAATAATAACGTATATGAATATGCAGGTTTACATTTTAGTTTGCTTCGTTTAAACATATTAATAAAGCATTTTATGTATAAAATTCTGCACTTTTTTTCATAGAATTTTTATAATTTTTGACGCCCTTTTTAATGTCATAATATATTACATATATATAATAAATATTATTGTACTAATACGTTAAAAAAAACAGTATATTCTAAGTAAGATTATCCAGAAAGTAAAGCGTAATTTAATCAATTTGGAAATGTAATATTATCTTTAAATTTTTTTTTTAATCAAATAGTGAGTTTCTAAAAGCATACAAGTTTTGAGGCTCTAACTAGACTTTAGTCATACGTTGACTAACCAGCAATTCTTTCCCTCCCACTTGGTTCAACTCCATTCATAATTTGGTGGTAAAATTGATACAATATGTTTATTTATTACGGCAAGTTTATTTGACTTAGAGAAATGTGTTCTATGATGCCTGAAAGATGTAAAAAGTAAAATAAATAAATTAGGCTGTTCTAAATGTTTGAAAAGAACTTTAGTGCGTTTGATCATTAGACGTGACCATTAAATTTTTGAAAAGTTTTAAGGGTAAGATCGGCCCATTACTTTGAACATATTGCTGGCAAAAAGTATATGTATACATAGAGTCGGCCTCAGTTTTTATTTTTTAATGTCATATCAGGTACTCTTAAATAAGCTGCACATACTTTTAAAATAATAAAACAGATAAAACTAACATTTAATGAGTATTTTTCTTATGTCCAATTATGTAGATGCTTTAACGTTATCACATCCATATGAATTTTTTAAAAACTTGACATAAATTGATGACTACAATAACACTTATCAGTGATGACGATAGACGGAAACATTCCCGGCCCCCATGTAAATATATTCATAAACATACTGTTTTACTCACTAGTTAAATTCTTTTCATATAATGATGATAAAATTCATACTATCTTTTCGTTTTTAAAAAATAAGAGTTATTTGGCTTTGTGGAGTGGGTTTTTTAAAGATAAATTAATGCTTGAAAACCACTACACATCTGATCATTACACTAGACCATTAAATTTTAGAAAAGTGTTACATAAAATATCGGCTCATTCTCACAACCATAAACAAACATTTATTGTCATAAAAAAAATCTATAATAATAATAATAAAAGAAGAAGAAAATCTACACATAATTGGATCTGTATCAGTATTTTTTCCTTGTACAGAAATCCTTATGATGGAAAAAATATTGTAAATTGCTTTAGAAATAGTTTTATTTGACATATATATTTCTGTCTCAAGTGAACGGTTAACTCTTTACTGATCTACCCCCCCCCCTCCCCCCAGTTGAATGCAAAAACATTTAAGTCTTACAAAATTTCAAAAAAAAAAAAAAAAATGATTGAGATAGTTTTTGTCTACACCCCCTTTAACACTTTCCACTAAATTCAGCTAGCAAATAATATTGTCAATGAATTTCATATGCACCACATAGTGTATGTACGCTTTGCACAGTAACAAAAACACATAACTCTATTTAAAATACACTTCGAGAAATTTCCATTTCCAATTTCTAATGTATCCGAATTTCTCTTTGAATCTCTGTGAACGAATGGTGAATGCTTTTTGTATCATATTTTATACGGAACATGCTCTTATACATAATATATATATATATATATATATATATATATATATATATATATATATATATATATATATATATATATATATATATGTACTGATAAGTATAAAGGATTTAAGTCCATATTCTTGATTTTTCAGGAGACGGAAAATAAAGTTAAACTAATTAAAAACTAATCAGAAGAATCGATTAGGAAAAAGGGATTATGTTGATTTATACCCTTTATACCATTCAGTGATTGTCAACCTTCATTTAATAAAGGGAAAAAATTGAATTAAATATTTTATACCAAAGATTAATGATAAATTTCTGACTTGAATTTTTTTTTTTACCAATGGATTTTCTCAAAGACTAAATGACATGGATTTAAATCCTTTATACCAATCGATGGATTATTTTTTTTCTGAGTCTGACTATGTACTTAACTCAAAATCGACATTTTTGGACTTAAATCCTTTATACTTATCAGTATACCGTAAAATACTGCAAAAGCGCCCCCTAGATTAAACGGCCCCCTCTGTTTTTAACCCGAATTTCGTTTGTTCTGAAAATACCAAATAAGCGCCCCCTTACACTTAGCTGAATAGGAGACAGTTTTTTGCGCTATTTATTTATTTATTTATTTATTTATTTATTTTTTTTTTCAGATTCACCTCTATAAATACTAACAATGATTTGTTTTATAATAAAAATTGAACAGCATGATTATTTGAAAATTAAAAATGAAACTTTTCTAAAATAAAGGCAAATTTTTAAAAGTAATTTGTTTGAAATGGGACAAAAAGGTTTGCAGAATTTTTCCGATTAGCTGAATGTTGGTTAACCATGAATTAACCATATTTATTATTTTTTTTATTTTTGCATTTAGAAAAGAAAAAAAGACGTATCTTTTGTTCTAGAATCATTTTTTTTAATGTATATATGTTACTTAATTATACTCAATTTCTACGCTTTTGTCGATTTTTGCTGTTTATCCACTCTCTCCCCGAATATATTCCAATTTTCCTAGAGAATTTAGGGGCGCTTCAATGGTATTTTATGGTATATAAATTAATTCAAGTATATTTAGTACAGTTTAACAATATTAATATAAACTGACGAGAAATTTCGTCCATACATATAATGTATTAGTTTTTTTTTTTTTTTTTAATGACTCTGCATAAAAACGATTTCTAAAAAGAAATTTTTAAAATTAAGCAAAGCAGAAAAAAGGAAAATAAAAAGTAAACAAATTGAAAATATATATTTCATTATCAAAAGCTGTTTTTATAATATTTCTGTTTTAAAAAAATTACATATATATATATATATATATATATATATATATATATATATATCACAACTCAAAACTAATTGCCTCTGAATATTTTACGATTTCAGCTAACACATTCATATGGTTTCAAGAAAATTCATTTATTTGACTTGCTTCCTTATTCATTTCTGCACCCTCTTCCAAAAAGAAAACACTACAAACTTCGAATAATATCATACCTGCCAACCATCTCATAATGAACGTAAAATTGTTAAAGTCACTTGAAAAAATGCCCCTTTATACACACCACTTTATTTTTAGAATAATTCTGTCCAAATGTCGTTACGATTAAATAAGAATAAAATTACTCTAAAAAAATCTGGTGTGAAACAAGCACACGACTTCCATTACCCACTATTACACGTATTATATGCAGTTTTTGGAGATAATGTGTTCAGAAGACATAAAATTGATCTAACGAAGTAGAAAACCTAAAATTTTTCCGGTAAGGGAAACTTGAAACACGCGTAAAGACATATAAAACAAAGTTTACATAGCGAGTTAAAAAATAAGAGAGAAAAAAAAATGGTAGAGTTATTTTTTGAAATGCCAATTTCTGTGATCTAAAACTAAGATCTACCCTAAGCAGGATGACTGTCAATTCTCTTGTAATAACCACGTAATACATGAGAAAGGATATGTAAAATGGATTTATATAAGAATTTTTAAGAAAATCGTTAGAGCCATTTTTGAGATACCAACTTTTACTAAAACTTGGCATACCCAGTTATTAACCGGAAAACAATAATTACATAAAAAAATGATATTTAAAAGGGAATTAATATGGCGAATTTGAAAAAAAAAATCTGTGCCGCCGTTTTTAATGGAACGCACTTGCGAGACCTGAAATTGAGATATTTATACAGGATGCCTATTAATTTTTCTGAACTAACCAACTATGTATATCATTCGAAAGGAGATCTAGCAGAGTGTTTACATAGCAACTTTGAAGAAAATTGTTAGAGCAGTTTTTGAGATACGGACTTACGGTCCCATTTCCGGTTTCCAATGTCCCATTTAAGATTTTTCCAATTTTCACCAAAATTTGGAAAATTCATCTGTACACCAGACCTATCTCAATTTTGAAGTTTTGTACCTTTATTAGTTTCAGAGACATGATAGCCAGAAGTTTTCTCATATACATACATACACACACAAACACACACTGACCAATTGTCAAAAACTATTGTTTTGAACTCAGGAGGCCTTAAAACGTGTAAATCGGGTGAAAACTCGATATCGAACTTTTGCACCGAATATAATACTTCCATTACCTACGGTAGTCGGGTAATGGAAGTAAAAATGACTGGTGTGAAAAAAAAAGACGGGTACTAAAAATTTTACGCTTCATAATGATATGGCGCTGCCAGGTTATGCAATAATACTTGACGTTTTCTGTTTCTCATTTTGATGAGATCGTGGTTAGCTTAAACATTTTAGAAGATCCTAGAACTGATTTGTCTGATCATTTTTTTTTAATATGTTGAAACTACGAAAGTTGAATGTCTAATAAAGAATCCTGGGTGAATTTTTAAAGTTTTTGTAAAAAAAAAAAAAAAAAAAAATAGTGAACATAGCTGTCCTAAGTAGATATACCTAAAACGCTATACCAGTAAAAATTAAAAAACTAACACAATAAATGAATTCTGTATACTTATGTTTCAGCAAGCATGATGACATAGCAACAGATATTACCAAGGCATCAGCAAATGCCTCCAAATCTACATATTTAGACAACAAATTTGTCACCTAAGCTATTTTTATATACTTTTCCATTTACATTTTCAAACAAATGAAAAAAAAATGTGTATTTTCGCATTAAAAAAATAAAAGACATTTACTTGCTTAAAACAATTTTTTAACACCAATTTCCGTTCTTTTCTTTTTTAAATTGTTAATAACCGAACTGTCAACATCTAAGTTTTTCTACATTCAAGAGTCCATCTTCAAATTAAACTTTTCTATATCTGCAGGAATTAGTATGAATACAACAGAAACTTGTGAAAATGCTTGCGTTGGTTTAATTTAGGTTGACTTAACATTAAAGCGTTAATCTATGTATATAAAAATGGCGCACTTGTATATTTTGGTCTACAATTTTATGTTTCCGGACCACTAAATCCTCTTGGTGATATTCGCAGGCACTACATTTTCATTCCTGGCATGAACCCAATATTTTAGTGATATAAATGCAGAGTGTACAAGAAATCAGCTTTTGATATAGCATATACAAAGCAAACTAAATTTGGCTAATTAAACTAAATAACTGACTAATTAAACGATAAGTTTTGAATAAAGTTTATCTTATGCAAAGCCTTAGGAAATAACAATAAGAAATTCAACGATTAGTTAAATTGATCTCATTGTAGAAGTGATGTCTTAAATTCTTTGTGCTTGAGGAAATTGACTGTAAAGTGTTGTAACATCAACGTTAAACCTTGCAGTTAAAAGTGTTCCTGTTGGTACACTGTCGCTAAACTTTTATATATTGTAAAGAAAATTGGATTTAAAATGTTTCACTCAAAATTTAATATAATAAGCCAGGAAAAGTCAGGATAAAATATGTAAAAAGTATTGTATTTTATAACGAAATATTAGAGAAATATTTTACTTATAAAAATATATACCTAAATATACTATCCTTTCTTAAGAAATATGCACTTACAGCTTTAGAGCAAATATATTTCAGATACATCCTATCTATCTTCAGTGCATCATTGTGACACCTCCTTCTGTTCTGAGTTGTGATGTCGATAATCACATATTCTAAAAAATATATTATCATATAAAAAATTAAATTAAACTTACGAACACATGTTTATGACCTCTAAATTGCAACTTAAATTCACATACAGTATGTTCTTTAAATTTTTACATTTTCCCTCTTCCCACATTTGTGTCTTTTGCTTATTGCAACTCTATCGAAACCTTTGATCATATATTATTCGTTCTTTAACGTTAATGCAGATCTACAACAGCTTGTTTTGGCTTTTCCTAATTCGGTTTCTTTTCATCTTACAAATAAATGCAGTTTTGTCACCATAAGTGGATTCCTTGTCTCATAACATGGTGTGTTAATTTTGCTCAAAAGTTCCGGGTTCTCATGGCGTGCTTTGGCGTTTAGTGAGGACCGTTTGAATTATAATCATGTGGTAACCTTTTCAAAAGTTGTATGTATTTATACGTAACATAATTACAACCTTTTTTTCTCTACTTTTTGAATTTGGCGTCGACTAGAGCTCTGGCGAAATTAATCAAGAAATCGAAGCGTCACTTCATCATCATGAATTAATCAGTAAAGTCGTCGTTTTGGGCTCCCACTCCAAATTATTTAATTACCCCAATTATATCTACCATTTTTATAGTAATATGCTTATCTGGTCACCTATATTGTGTGAAATATGTGAACAATTCGTATATAATAAAATTCATCATAAAATCTACAAGAAAATGTCTGGATTAATGAACACTGAGTTATTGTCTGGACACTTCGCAACAATTCTGAAAATGTTTCTATAAAGTAACTTCTATAATCAACGGCCATCTACAAATCCTCAATTTAAAAAAAAATTCTTCTTCACATGGGTTGTTTCTGTCTTCTTGATCCTCTATTCTCTTCACTTCGTACGGATTTTTCTTAATTAGGTGTTGCCATGCAGATGGTATTACGCTATGCTCACGACCGTTAATGGAAAGACTGTTAGTTATTATTTCAGTTTCTTCGCTTTTGAGAGCATAATGGTGATTGTTATAGGTGGCAATTTTTTGGGTATTTATAGTATTAAAATTAATTGGGTTAGTTTTATGGGTGGTAGACAGAGCAGTGGAAGACCTATTAAATTTTACATCTGAGAAGTGTTCCTTTTCGCGATCATTAATACAACGTTTTTTCATGCCAATGTAACAACCTCTTTTATTATTTTCATGTTTAAAGTCGATTTTATAAATACCAGAAGTGATTTTTGGGTCGATTTGATCTTTTTCGTTATGGAGTCGTTGATCCCCATTAAACCAAACAAAAACATATTTCAACGACTCTGTAACGAAAAAGATCAAATCGACCCCAAAATCACTTCAGGTATTTATAAAATCGACTTTAAACATGAAAATAATAAAAGAGGTTGTTACATTGGCATGACAAAACGTTGTATTAATGATCGCGAAAAGGAACACTCTCAGATGTAAAATTTAATAGGTCTTCTACTGCTCTGTCTACCACCCATAAAACTAACCTAATTAATCTTAATACTATAAATACCCCAAAAATAGCCACCTATAACAACCACCATTATGATCTCAAAAGAGAAGCCACTGAAATAATAACTAACAGTCTTTCCATTAACGGTCGTGAGCATAGCGTAATACCATCTGCATGGCAACACCTAATTAAGAAAAAACCGTAGGAAGTGAAGAAAATAGAGAATCAAGAGGACAGAAACAACCCAGAACAGAAGGAGGTGTCACAATGATGCACTGAAGGATGGGTACGATGTATCTGAAATAAATATATTTGCTCTAATGCTGTAAGTGCATATTTCTTAAAAAAGGATAGTATATTTAGGTATATATTTTTATAAGTAAAAGGTAATTTAATCCTTTTTAAAATAAATTAATATGTATTAGAGAAAAATTAGTTAAAAATAGTGTAATAAAAAAGGGAAAACTTCTATAGGGAAAGGGGGAGGGGTGTAAGAAATGAATTTCATCATTTTGATTGATCAACATGCATTTACTCTAATGACGAAGCAACATGACTATCTACTCACGTGTTTTAACACTTGTTCATTATTTCGTTTATTCTGGGAAATCTAAATTGACATTTGAATCTTGTTATTTTATAAGCGAATCATCATTTAAAATAATGATCATTCTATATGTCTTCACGGTTCATATTCTGTCTCGTCAAAAATATTAGGCGCGAAATTTGATCATATTCTAATTAAAATACACTGCTCTATGCTATTATGTTCCCGAGTTTCGCTTATACGGTAGATAAACTTACAGTATAAAGTCATTTTACAATTTATGTATTAGTAATAACTACAGTACATTATATTTTATAATTAGTATAAATACAACGTTTGTATTGTAAGTACATATTAATTTTTACTAAACATTTTAGTATGCAGTCATTTTATAAAATGAATTTTAATTATATACTGATGAAAAACACATTTCGGTATGCAACGTATTTTACTGAAACTCAATGATATATGTTTTAGACTCTAAGAGATAACCAATGAAATATAAACATTACCATCAATCACTCAATAAAATTACAATTTTATTCAATATATTTATGCTACATATATAACATGAACTACTTTAATCTCTTATTTCATTGTAAAATCTTTTTATTATGCTAAATATAAAACTGAATCAATTATTTGTTAAATTGTTTTAAAAAATTGAAAATATGTTGATTTGTTAAAGAATGAAAAATTAAATAACATAAGAAAAAGAGCTTTCCTATGGCTTGATTAAACACTTTGTAATCCTTAGTCGTTAACCTTCCAGTATGAGCACTCTATACCAACATGAAATTGTCGGGCATACGCCCGATCTGAGATATGCTTCTGTGGAATGTAAATATTTAAGAAGGTAAGTATTAAAATGATAATTTAATTAGATAAATATAATTAAGTACAATTTAATTAAACAATTTTAGCTTAAATATTGCGAAATTTATCTCCAGTGTGTCGTCAAATTCCATCGTCATAAAATTTTCACCATTCATTTATTATTATCATTATTATTATTATTATTATTGATCTAGAGTACGATGATCATGAATTGCTCCTAAAATGGACACACTTTTTTTTATCGTCTGAGACTCATTTTTTAAGTCATCAGAAGATTTAAACTATTTTGTCGTAATTCAGGGATTTTTATTTTACTTACCACTGGGAGCAAGAATTCCTTACAAAAGAAGAGTTTGTACAGCATTTATTATGTTGTTATTCCTCGAGTTTCGCAGAGTGTGGATGGGTGGTTGGATTTTTACGTCGCACTAGTGCTACGTAGATGGGCAATTGGCGACGGTCTGGGACACACCCCTAGAGGTGGTCCGGAGACATGCCATCACAATTTTGATCCTCCACGGAAGGGATGGCTCACCCGCTTCGGTGACCCCCAGAGGTATAATTTTTGATGGGAACATGGAGGATATTGCGGACACGACAGATTTTACGTGCACCAGCCACCATTAGTGTACACGACGGTCTTTGGCCGGCTCGAGTACCGAACCCGCAATCTTCCAATTACGAGGACGGCGCTCTACTGACTGGGCTACCACGGCCCTTCGCAGAGTGTGGAAAGTCATATATTTGATTTTGCTAAATTACTACCTTTTGCGAAATAAGGGGACAGACGAATGAAACGTTAAGAGGATACATCACAAATCGTCAAAGTCAGCCAAGTTATTCTGTAGTATAAACTGTTTATAGAATTACACATTACCTAATTGTTATTTTTAAATTCCTTTTTCACATTCTGAAAATATGAAACAGTTATAATTAGTGCTCATTTTTTTTTTTTTTTTTTTAAATATTATTTTAAAATTTAAAATTTGAATTGTGAGCTCAAAAATGCGAACTTTCTCTAAATCATTCTTCAAATCTTTTTCTCCTTTTTAGTTGTAAAATAAAATACTAAAATTAAAAAATACAATTTTTGAAAAACGTTGTTTGTGGAGAAAAACAATTTTTTCCACAAGCAGCAAATTCAACGGTTTTGAATTTGCTGCTCATGGAAACTGATTGAAAATATACTAATTAGATAATGAGTTGTTCTGTAAACAAATTTCGCCATAGACTTACTTGGGATTTGGTGACTAGAGACGGAAAATCGTAAGAGGCACTGGAGTGACCTAACACGACAAAGGTGGACAGGGAGAAAGAGATGGAGTGTGGTGGGAAAAACAGAGCAGCAGATGAGGATATACCTCAATACCAGCAGATTACATAAAACAGACACTAGGAGGAGCATTGGCCAGCTCGGACTGCCAGGGAACAATACAGCCGTAAAATGAATCCTGAAAGAAAAATGAAAGAACTTGGAAACAGTATTAAGAGTTTTGAAGTATTAAAAGCTGAAAATTTGTTTATCTCCGAGATAATTAGTTATGCTGCTAATCCTAACTTTGCTGGCAATGCAAAATTTAAAGGAAGGCAACGGCCATAATTCCTTTGATAATAAGTGAAAAATAATAATAAGTGAAAATATAAAATTTTTTTATATTTAAAGTGAAAATAAAGCATCAAATTATAACTATCGGATTTAGATGAAAAAAAATATTAGTCTGTTGTGTGTGCTAAATAAATATAGGACTCTGACACAAAATAGATATTTATGAGAACAAAAATATTGTTTTTCTACAGAGAATATAAAAATGAACATTATTATTGTTTTATTTTAAGAGAAACAAATAAATGCATTTCATTTTTAAGAATTTTTTTTTCATAATTACAAATTATTTTTCTCATAATTACAAATAAATAATGTTTATATACACATTTCATTTCCTTATTTCATTCTGATAGTCATCGTATGATCCTTTAAACTCACTCCACCTAATGAACTGAACCACACACATACACATACAAACACAAACACACACACACGAAAAAAAAAAGAAAAAAAAGAAACAGTATTTTTACATTTGGAATTAAAATTACAAACAAGAATTACTATTTTTATTCCGCACTCATGTAGAGGGTTTTATCTTTTGTATAAAAACCTAGCACTGTGTATATTTATGAATAATGGTTAATAAATAATATTCAAATCATGTTCTAGATTGAGTTAAACACAAAATATGAATCATAATAAGCTTTATATATGCTTCTTGGCACGTCTTTTTGTGTGTGGCTAAGAATTTTAATCACGAATTAAGTTTATTATAAATTGTTTTCGATGCATATCTCACAAATCTACCCTTTCGTGAAGAGGACTGTTCAGGAGCGGTTTTTTATGTAAATAGTTTTTATATGCAAATATGATAATAAATAGAAATTTGACTAATAGTATGTTTTGAATGTAATTGAAAGTCTCGTTTTAGTGTGCAAATAAATTGAATAAAATTGAAATTGATAAAATTGTATTTCCTGTTTTGATTCTAATCTTATTTTGTTCACTCCCTCTGCTATTTTTATAGAAAAACGAATAATTGAATTGAATACTGAAGCATGAAAATAAACTTAAGAGAATGCATTATTTTCCTTCTAAAATAATATTTAATTTTTGTTGAGGCAATTATTATTATTTTTTTTTTAATATTTCTAAATTTTCGAGATGTAAAGAACAGGATCCTCCTCATCTGTTACACATAGTATATACATATATATATGTACTAGCAGGCAACGCCCGCTTCGCTGGTCCCTATTTTTAAATGAATCACTATAATGAATTCTCAAAATTGCATTAATTTTTATCACGTGAAAAAAAAGAGAAACAAAATCTGATTAGGGAAAATGTCGCACCGGGTTCTCACTGCCTTCGGAAAAAATTCCCAAAATGCTCTAACTCTTATTTCTATTATTTTTCCCCTTCGCCCCCCCTCCCGTCTATCCCAATAATTTTACAAATTCGAAAATATCCGCAATCGATTTGTAAGTATCAAAAACCTCTAAGAACCAGTTTTGAACGATCTATCTCTATTTTTATTTTTTTGCCCCACTGCTCCCCCCTTTCCCGCCCCTCCCAATAATTTTAAAATTTCGAAAATATCCGCAATCGATTTGTAGGTATCGAAAACCTCTATGTACTGATTTTGAATGATCTAACTCTATTTTATTTTTTTTGCCCCTCCGCCCCCTCGCTTCCCGGCCCTCCTAAAACTTTTACACTTTCAAAAATATCCCCATTCGACTTGCAGGCCTCTAAAACCTATCTGTACCAATTTTGAACGGCCTAACTGTATTTCTATTAGTTTTTGCCCCGTAGCCCCCCCTTCCCGCCCCTCCTGATAATTTTACATATTCGAAAATATCCGCAATCGATTTGTAAGTATCGAAAACCTCTATATACCAATTTTGAACGATCTAACTCTATTTTTGTTTTTTTTTGCCCCCCCCCCTCTCCCTCCCCCTTCACGCCCCTCCTAATAACTTAACACTTTCGAAAATATCCCTATTCGACTTGCAGGCCATTAAAACCTATCTGTACCAATTTTGAACGGCCTAACTGTATTTCTATTTGTTTTTGCCCATAGCCCCTTACCGCCCCACCATCCTTCCCGCCCCTCGTAATAATTTTAAAAATTCGAAAATATCCGCAATCGATTTGTAAGTATCGATAACCTCTATATACCAATTTTGAACGATAACACTATTTTTATTTTTTTGCCCCCCTCCCCTCCCCGCTTCACGCCCCTCCTAATAACTTAACACTTTTTTAAATATCCCCATTCGACTTGCAGGCCTTTAAAACCTGTCTGTACCAATTTTTAACGGCCTAACTGTATTTCCATTTGTTTTTGCCCCATAGCCCACCCCCCTTGTTACCCCACCTGGGGGCTGAATTTCTAAAATTCCAGAAATTATTTTTTAGATATTTTTATTAGCTATATTTTCGAGCAAAAATTTCACGTGTATCTATTTTTTTGTTTGAGATATATAGGATTATGCAAAATCACGTTTTGCCCCCCCCCCCCCCCCGTCCCCCTTGGGGACCGAATTTTGAAAATTCCAGAAATTGGTTTTTAGACATTTGTGTTAGCTATATTTTAAAGCAAAAATTTTACGGATATCTGTTTTTTTGTTTGAGATTATGTAGGATTATGCAAAATCACGTTTTACGCATGTGAAATCACGTTTTGCCCCCCCCCCCCCTGTCCCCTTCGGGGACCGAATTTTGAAAATTCCAGAAATTGATTTTTAGACATTTGTGTTAGCTATATTTTAAAGCAAAAATTTTACGGATATCTGTTTTTTTGTTTGAGATATGAAGGATTTTGTGAAATCACGTTTTGCCCCCCTCTCCCCCTTGGGGGGCGAATTTTGTAAAATCGCTTCTTAGTGGATGCCTACGTCATAGAACAAACATTGTCACAAAATTTCATGCTTCTAGGTCCAGGGGTTTGGTCTGGGCGTTGATAGATCACCCCCTCACTCAGGAAGTCTTCTTTTATATATATAGATTGAAGATTAGGTTGCCATGATAATTATGGGCCGAGAATAAAATATAGTTTGCGACTACTCTATGTCACTAAAAGGTTGAACTGTGTCTGTAAATGTAGAAAATATTAATATAAACCTTTCATATTTTTTTTAATACATTTCTATAAAATGATAAAAAGAATAATTTAATTTTTTTAATGGTTTCACAAAAATAGTATATGAGATTTCTTCATATCACAACCTCATTTATATTTCGTTTTGAATAATATGGCTGCAAAAATATATTCGTATAAATGTGCACAAAAAGAATTTCTTACGAGTCATTACAAAATAAAAAAGAATTACTTATAATAATAAAGGTTGACTAGGAAGAAAAAGTGCCCTCGGGTGTGTGTAAGTTTTGAACATGAGTAGGTATATTTCAAAAGAGCTCATCAATAGCTTTAAAATAAGTGGTTGAACCATAGATCTATGAAAATTTAGAAAAAAGTTACTTTTTTTTCTCCTTTTATTATTATTTTTTTATCATTTTGAATACGCATTTTTCAAGATGATTGCACAGCATAAAATTCATTTAATCTGGTTAATTAGTGTTATACTTCTCTGAGATCAAAATCGTCTGCATTCAACACATGGAAATTAAATATAGTAAATAACGCTTTAAAATAATTTGTACTGCGTGATTTTGTTTAGGTAAATATAGAAAAAGGTTTCTTGATAGCCTCAAAAAGTTATATTTGTTTTATAGAGTGACAAATAAATAAATAAACTTTCACTGTGTAATGTGAGATAACTAAAAGCACATTGAATACATTACAGTCAAACTTTGTTAATGTGAATCTCAAGGGGAATAAAAAATTTGTTCATGTCATCAGTAGTTCATTTTGTCAGTAACTCAGAAACTAATCTTCTTTTTGAAAGGGATTGTGGAAACACTTCATGTTAAAAGTAATTCACGTTAAGCGTCGTTCATGTTAACGATGTTCGACTGTGTGTATAAAACATAATACTTCGAGTATGAAATGTTTTTATTCTAATTCCGATTCTAGTTCGAGTAGATTTAAAACATTTTATTTTTGCTTTTCTTAAAACGTACTAAGGTTTTAGCTATATCGATCATTTTTCTTATTAACTATGAAATGTAAACAGCTGTTAGTACCTTTTTGAATTATGAAGATAAAATATATCTGCTAAAACCAGTGTTCCATCATAATCACATACCTAACTAACTATAACTTCAATTTGGATTTACTACTCTCTTATCCTCTATTATAATGAGCTGTCATACTTCAAATGATGTGTAATTTCATATTAGATTTTTAACTCTTGACAGTTTATATGTTTGGAAGCTTTATATTTACCGGATGGTAATTCATTAGTTACACTTTCCATTAGAATTGTGCGATTAATAAATGATTGATTATTCACAGTGTAAGACAGTTCAACAATGCTGTTAAAGTTCTGTTTGGTAGAATAAAGTTTATTTCGCTGCTTAATAGTTAGACATTACCCTAAAATTTATATAATGTATCAATATATATATACTTTAAGCATAGTTACTTCTGCTAATGAAATTTCTCTTGTGAAAAATCTCCGTAATACACCGTATTATCAAATATAATTTAATTAGTGTTATTGTAATCTATTGCACATTTTCACGTAAATTATTTTATAATTGCATTCAAAAATTGCATTTAAATTTATGTTGTACTTACAGTTACTATGTTTCTGAACTAGACACAAAGCAAAAACAAAACATTAATAGATTTATAAGACTATTTTATTTTTTCAAAGTTTTATAACTCGGGAAAAAAAAACTTTGTATTAGGGTAGGTGCTTCAGTGATTGGCATGCTCCAGTAATTGACATCTATCCCGAAATAATTAATAAATAAATAAATCATAAAGTCATATATTTTACATATAAGAATTTTAACATTTTATGTCAAACATTGGAGCATAGGGTGCTAATAAATGGTAAAATGTATAACTAGCAGTGTCAAACACTGGAACATAAGGGTCAATTACTGATAAAATAAAAAATTGGCAGTGTCAATTACTGGAACATTGAGTGGGTGTCAAAGAAAAATTCATAAAAAAAATTGTTATCAAATGTATATATTATATATGTGGTTCTGAATGTCTATGCCATATGTGTTAACTTAAGATTTCTAAAAATATTTTCTGATGACTAGAACATTAAAAACATTAGAGATTGCTCTAAAAGTATCAATCACTGGTGCACTTACCATAAATACTGTGCAATATTTTGAAACAATGAAAAGTGTAAAGCTAATACTTTTTTAAATTTTTTGCCCAAGATAATGTACACTTATTTCAATTAATCAGAATAAAAAAACTAAAATAGAAAACATCTTACAGAATAAAAAAAAAAAAAAAAAAAAAAAAAAAAAAAAAAATCACACAGGTTTAGGGGGGAAAAAAATCTACCCACCTTTATCAGTTAAACATTCAAAAGCCCAAGAATTACATAAGTCATTTACAATTTTTTAATGTGTATTAAACTATATCGATCATTTCTTTAATTGGACTTGAAGTGTAAACAGCTGTTAGTAGTATCGTTCTAGAATTATGATGAAAAAATATATCTCATTCTGTAGCCCTCTCAGGCACTGGTTTAAATAATATTCACAAACTTCATAAATGGAAATCGTAAAGCACTTTTTCAAAGACGCATATATACACTAAGCGACAAAAAAAAAAGCCGCACTGCAGAAAAAATGACTTATACCTTTTTTATTTGTAATAACTTTAAAATTAATGTTTGAAACAAATAAAACTGTCTTGTTTGCATAATACCAAAGGTATGAAATGATACCTATGTATATTTTCGATTTAATAATTCGCTTTATTGCACTTTACGAAGTACTTTTTAAAAATCTGTATAAAACTTTCTTTTTGAACATAATGCAATAACTATACACTTTGCATTCTATTATGATTTATTATATGAAATAAACAAGTTATATTTTAATATATGAGATAAAACTATTTATTTGTTAGATCTAAGCAATTTTTTGTTAAAAATATGTATTCTGCATTGGGTTAATTCCACCTTTATATGGAATTACTGCATTAATGCGCAATGGCATAGTTTTATACAGTGTTTTAATATAAATCTCAGAAATTTCAATGTGCCAAATACCACAAATAAATTTTTCTAGTTCTGGCAGAGTTATAGGCGGCAAATTTCGAATCCTCTCCCCTCTCCCCCGCCTTTTTATAGACGAAACATTTTCGAGCGGATCGCGATTTTGACCATTTCCATGTCTGGTAAAGAAGAAATTCTACTATATCCTTTGTGGTATTTAACTTAAAGTGAAAAAAAGTATGATTACTTACAGAATTATAGGTTCTCATGGGAATGTATAAGAAATTTTGACAATTTAAAGTGAATAAACTTACCACAGACGCCGTGTAGTAAGGTGCCTTATTATCTTCAAATGCTGTTTACGGAAATGTCTAAGATACCTCCAAAATAGTCGGTCAGGCACCACTTTTATGCAGATTGTGTTTTATTTCGAGTTAATTGATCCCTTGAGCATAAAAATTTCCCCGAGTGTTTGAAAATTTATGCACCTCCGTACCATAATGTACGGAGAATGTGTCACTGATTTAAAAGTGCGATTTTCATTAAGTCGGTCACATTTTCGTCTTCATTCTAGCTTTTTTCAACTGCACGAAATAAAGATAACTTGATTCATCAGAGAAAACCAGTTCAGCCTAATAATTAACTGATAATGTTTTTAAATTTTGGTCAACTAAAGTATTATTTTTTCTAATTCTTTTCCTTAATAATGGCTTTTTTCGCAGATCTTCCGTTCTTTAACCCGCTTTGTTTAATTGTTTCCGCATTGTTTTTGAAGAAAGTAATTTACTATACACTTTTTTTAAATCTTTTTTAAGTTCTGAACATGATACAAATCGATTTTTTAAACATTCGCATTTTTACATGCGGTTATCTTGCTTGGATTAGCAACATAACCGCCTAAAGCCAAATTCCCCGTTTAAACGGCCAAAAAAATTTATATTTTGCTAAAATTCATTTTACCAATATTTCGTTAGCATTTAATTATTTTGCCATCTCACGTATTAAAATATTTTTTGATTTTCATTTAAAAATTAATACTTTTTGTGTCATCGTTAACTGCCTTATTCTTACCATTTTTGAAAAAAATTCTAAAATTACAATTTTCCTGACAATTGCATTTTGTTTTTAACACTAGACTCAAAGCTAAAGTGTATGTGGAGGACAACATAGTAAAATCTGTTCGAAAATTTGCTTTTTAAACGATAAAATTGGCGGTTGTAGAAGGCGAAAAGGTAAACATCCAAGTGCGGCTTTTTTTTTGTCGCTTAGTGTATTTAATACGACACTAATAGCATAGATTGTTTACAAAAATTTTAGTTAAAAATAAATTAAAAAGAAAAAAAAACATGGCGTTTAGTGCTTTTCTTGTTACATTCTTCACTTCTTCTCCTCTTGTCTTGTTGCCATCCTCTACAAAAATAATGTTATTTCTTTATTTAAATTCTTTCTATGCAGCTCTAATATTCCATCATATTCATTTAATTAGCTAACTAAAACTTCCATTCGGATTTAAACCATTTTTAACCATTATTAAAATGAACTGTCATGGTTCAAATATATATAATCTCATGTTAGTCATTTAAATCATGTTTCATAGCTTTATCGAAACTAGATGACAGCTTAGTTAGTTACATTGTTCGTAGCGTTGCACATTTAATCAGCAATTCATCATTTTCAGTAAAACAGAGTTCTACAATGATGTCAAACTTCTGTTTGGAAGAATGAAGCTTAATTGCTGTGTAACTAAATCTAATGTTTAAAATTTATATAGTATATTAATATGTATGCTCTGTTTTCGTAAGATTACTCATGTTTGCTAATGATAATATTGATTTCATTTCCTGACAAACTTATCTAATGAGTATTATAAAAATATTACTATTGCTTTTCTTGTAATTTATCGTGTATTTTGACATAGTTTAGTCTTTAATATTCATTCAAAAATATAAATAATAAATTTGGATTGTACATGTTTGAGAACTAAGCACAGAACAAAAATTAATTAGGGGAGAGTGGGGATGAATGGGACATTTTTCATGTTTTTATTGATAACGTCGGCCATATGTAATTCAGAATTTTATAACATTGCTCATAAATAAACTTCAGTAATCAGTTACATATAAACATACTAACTTTAATAAAAAGTTATCATTTTTAATAATTAATAATTTTTTTCTACATGCATGTGCATTGTCCCATTCATCCCCACCTATGGGGATGAATGGGACAGGACTGGAGTTAACAAAAAAAAAAAAAAAAAAAAAAAAAAATGGAAAGTATATAAATTTTTAAAGTTAAATTGGTTTATATGATTTTATTACACACTATGAATTCACTGAAATTAACATAAACTGATGTATTGACTCAAATTAACATCAAAAGACAAAAGTCCTTTGGTTCGTGCAGTTCCTTGTGCTCTAGGCTTTGGTAATTTAATCTAATAAGACGTAATCTAAAAATAAATAAATAAATAAGACACTAGAAAGAGATAAATCATTGCAATAGAATACAAATTATCCATATAAATTTTTGTTTCCGACTAATCGGAAAAAATCAACATTCTATTCTCTATTACATTAATAATCACCAGAATTTATTTAATTAGCTTGATTGAAATTGTGATTTTAATAAAATTATTATTAGTTTATTTATTTATTTATTTATTTATTTTAATTATTCATTTAATTTGCATTGAATATTCTAACTTATAATTTTTTTAATCATAATTATTATAAACAAAAATCATAACAATTAATTTTAATTTTTTTTTAAGTCCACAAAATTAAGAATCCTGATAATCAATATGGCTAATTTACGTTTTAATATAATTCTTGTGTAAAATTTTAAATTAGTACATAGTGGGGAATGTCCCATTCATCCCAACCATCACTTGATCATATAAAACAGGAAATAGGCTTAATGAACAATTGTCAATAGTCTTCTTGAATATCACAAACACAATAAAAGATTATGCCTTTTCACCATATAAGAGTTATATTAACTTTAAGCAAATAGTTAATTTCTTAACTACTACCTAACTGAATGAGTAAAAACTTACTTTAGCAGCTGAAAAAGGCACTTTAATTTTTTTTTCTGCTGGTCTATGAATAGCACAATTCTGAAACTACACTTGATGAATGACCTCAGTGTTGCCATATATCAGAAAAATTGTCAAGTTTCTGGTGCTTGCAAAACATAAAAATTTTGCTATTGTCCCATTCATCCTGCGTCCCATTCAACCCCACTCTCCCCTATTTATTGTGTTTGAAATCCTGTTTTATCACCTTTAAATTTTTACGAAGCGGAGAAAAAGATTTATGTGTAAATAACACGCAATATCTTAAAACAAAGATGTGTTTTAAACCAGTACTTTTTCCTTTTTCCCCTTAGATATCGAATTCATACATCAATTAATTACAATAACGGAATAAAAATCCATCACGCTTCAGAAAAATAATTTTTTATTGAGTAATAATAATAAAACAGTACCAAACATGAGAAGCGATATTAAAAAAAAAAAAAAAAAAAAAAATAATAATAATAATAAATAAATAAACAAATAAAAATAAATAAATAGAATAAAATAAACAAATAAAAATAAATAAATAAAATAAAAAAGTTTTAAAAAATCATTTTATATACATGATGCATAATGTTTCGTTTACGAATTTTTTTAAAGAAAATTACAATTCTAATTGGAGCATTTTTAAAACGTTTCGTATCTGCATTTCTTAAAGTGTTGTGACTTCATAAGTTTTGCTTTTCATGACGTCAGTCCTGAAATTTTTCTTGAGCTAATTTTGCCATCAGTGAGAGTGAGGGAAACAGACATTGACGAAATATTAGCGTAGACTCCGGACTAGTAAATCTTTTTGTTTCCGAACATCACATCCCAACCAATCCCCCAATTCATTCGCCAAACCGACATTCCTCTTCCACCAAAGCAAATGTTCTCCACATTTGTTATCGCTGTTGTATATTTCGATTGGGTGTAAATTACACATTAACCATAACCTACACTACCTGAAATAAAAAACAAGTAATATAACCCTTGTGATTGACTGAAAGCTATTCTGCTTGATTTTTCTTTGGAGTTTTGGTGGTAAGAGGAACAAACCATTAACCCTTTGAGTGCTGAATACTCGCGGCCTATGCGGTCCATACGGACGGCGCGCGGTTGGCGCTGACGAGTTGTCTCATTCTTATCGCGGACGCGCTTTATGCGAGTGTTGCATAGTACACTGATCATTTTTGCCAGGCGCGTATTTGCGTCCATAATCCATACTGATAACATCTGCTAAGCGCGTATTTGCGTCCATAGTCCATACTGATAACATCTGCTAAGCACGTATCTGCGTCCATAGTCTATATTAATGACTTTCGCTGGACGCATATGTGCGTCCATAGCACTCAAAGGGTTAAAAACATGCAAAATCCCAAGAACTAGCTGCCAAGAAAGCGATTATCACCAAAAGAAGGCGCAAAAACCGCAGTGATGTTCGCTGATTTTTTCTGCATAGCCAGTATAAGGAATAAGTACTCTATTTCTATCAATACGCAATGGGAACAGAGAAGAAGTTTTTCGAACCAACGCCAACGCGTAGTGTGTGGAAGTGAGCTCGATCTTTAGATCCAGAGAGTTCTAATAACAGCTCTTTTTAAAATGCCACCTGACATGTAGCAAGAGAAAGCCAACCTGCCTTTAGTGCAATTTAAAGTTTTTAGAAAACTGTCCCGATTTCACACAGGCTACGTTGTGATCTTCATTGCACAAAGAACTGTTTTCAAATGGCCATCTTGGTCATAAATATTAGGAAGTATATATCCGAAGATTGAGGGTTATCTCACCCTCAGTATATTAAGTTTGTGAGTGTTGGCCAGATGATCTAAGTTACAGCGTTATTTTCAAAGTATGCAAAAGTGCAAATTCTGTGATTTATTTATATTATTTTTTCGTACCCATTATTTGTGTGTATTTTGTGGCAACGTACAGTGATCGTCAATAAATGTTTTTGTGTATTAATCAAAGCGTATCTTCATATTGGCCTTCAGTTTCATAATCTTCAAATGATGTGCGCATTCTCAAAATGCTACCGAATATCGAATATTAACCAGTGCTAATAAAATCTTATGTTCTTCTATACGTATCAATGTATCAAGGGATATCCATCATTTCTCTTATGAGACATGAAATTTAAACAGCTGTTAATGCCATTCTAGAATTATAAAGATAAAATATATCTGCTTAAGCTAGTATTCCATCATAATCATTTACCCAACTAACTTCCATTTGGATCCACAGCTCTTTCATCCATTATTGTAATGAATTGTCATAATTCGAATGCATGTAATCTTATGTTAGATATTTAACTGATGATAGTTCATATGCTTGGTAGTGTTATCGAAACCAGATGGCAGTTTAGTTAGTTCCACTTTTCGTACAGTAGCTCAATTAATCAGTGATTGGTCATTCACAGTATAAGACTTTGCTAAAATGCTGCTAAAATTTCGTGTGTTAAAATAATGTTCAATTTGCCATGAAAATAAATTTAATGCCTAAAATTAAGTTAATGTATTAATAAATACACTCTCTATTTATTATAATTATTTCATGTCTGCTAGTAAAAATATTGTTTCCATTTTCCATTTATAAAAATATTTTAAAATTACTCTTCTTGTATTTTGTCCTATATTTAGACATAGTAATTAATTTAGTCTCTAGAACATATGAAAAAAAATTAGTGTGTGAATTTTGGTTGTATTTTTAATTAATGTGTTTGTGAATTGAAAAAAAAAGTACAAAAAATGGTACTACTTTTTTTTTATATGTTTTACAAAGCGAAAACTTACAAAAACAAATTTTGGGGACAAGTTTTTTCTTTTATTACTTATTCTTAATTATAAATAGTATAAAAAAATGTTGCTTTAGAGTAGAAAATTATCGGCTATAATTACACGCTTTGAAATCTCATGAATGAAAAAATCTGGATTTTAGAGGTTAGTTCGGCTGATTATTTATATTTCTATGTGTATATTTGTTGTCATTATAGCACAAATAAAGATATTAAAAAGAAGTATGAATTCGAAATTTTAGTGTCATTCAACATAAACAATTTATCCGTGTTTCGTACAAAATAATTATTAATAAATAATTACAGAAAGTACAAAATACAGTCATTTTCAAAAGTATAAGACCACCTATAGAAAAATCAGAATTAGTGGAATTCCGCAAAAATAACATACATATTTTGTAATTAAAATCAATATTTTGTAGGACCTCCTTTAAGATTAACTCGTTTAGAATTATGATGTAGGACCTCCTTTGTTTTTAGGCATGCTATAAATAAGAAACTTGCAGTAAGCTTTAGAAATGTCTGTGTACCAGACATGCTGTATATTGCTTCAACAAGTGCCATAGCCGTGGATGGTTGCTTTTCGGCGACTTTATTTTTCACAATACACCACAGGATTCAAATCTGGGCTGTTATCTGGCCAGTTAAGCACTTTGATTTTCTGTGCCCTCAGATATTTCTTGACAGTCTTCGCCCTGTGACACGGAGCCCCATCATGCATGAAAATTGAACATTTATGAATATGCATGTGAAGCTTCAACTTCTCAAGTAACAAGTTAAGGTACCACTTTCCGTTCATAGTACGGTTTTAGGTGGCACAAAGTACAGACTAGCAGTACTGGACACAGACATTTCACCCCATATCATTTGGCTCGAAGGATGTTTCACAGTTTGTATCGTATATATCTCATATATCTTTTTCCCCTCGGGCGGAGAAAACTTATAGCATGTGCAAAAAATTGCTGCACACTTGACTTATCCGAAAACAAGACCCTACTCCACTGCTTTACTGTCTAATTCTGATATTGTCTGGCGAAAGTCAGTCGTTTCTTTTTCATACTTGCAGTAAGTCGAAGTTTCCTTGCAGGTTTATGGGATGATAAACAAAATTTTTGGCTAAACGTCTTGAAATAGTACTCAAACTGAAGTTGGTGCCTTTTGCAGCCAGGGTATGTCTAATCGTATTGCAGGAGGTTCTTGGATTTCGTACTAACATACTTCTTATCACATGATCATCACGTGTACTCGTTTTTCCAGGACGACCGCTTCTGTTAAAGTCCACACATTTTTTCGATATCTTAAATTTACTTATAGCTTGATGCATAGCTGCTTTGCTGACATTTACCCTCGAACTTATTTGACGCTCAGAAAATCCAATTTTATGCAGGGTCAGTATTTCTGACCCTTTTGTAACAGTAAGTGAAGGCTTTTTACCCATTACAATAATTACAGAGTAGCACTGTCTACGCCAAAATCCAATAAACAACTGGCGATAAACGAGCCGGGAACCTTTATTTATAGCAGTAGAATGCGTCTGATGCAATCAGCACATGAGATGACGCAATAATCTGCGCAAATGATGTAATGTGTTAAAATACTGAAAATCGGCTACTGGTCTTAAACTTTTGCAAATGACTGTAATTATAAACGATAAAATAAAACATATAAATTTTAATTATTTGAAATTCATCACTAAAATTATCTTTGGTTAAAGTTGCTGTTCATATTTTGCCTTATAAAGAGCCTATGTTCTTAGTGTAAACATTTGGCCTTAATTCGATTCTCATCATAGTGTGGAATTATTGTTAAGTCTATTTTGTGGTATATAGTAGACTCTCTATAAACCGGATTTGTATTTTCAGTTTGTAGATTAAATGGGAAGGCAAAAAACAGTATTTTGGTAAAATAAATTAATGAGAAAAGCGTAAAATAAATCATGGTAAAAAAATAAAATATGGTATTATGCGATGTTATATGGAAAAGACATTTCTAAAGAAAGTGAATGTAGTTGTACTGATTTACAGAGAAAAATCTTAAAAGATTAAAGAAAGGCAATTCTGAAAATGTTGACGAAAAACCAAATGAATAAATAAAAATTAGAAAAATGTAACGAAGTTTAGAGAAATGATGATAGCATGTCACTTATCGTTCGGAAACAAAAGAACATCTTTCTACTGAAGAAGGCAATTTCATACTTACGCGAAAATTTAATCCCGGTGTTGCACTGGTACACACAGAGATGCTCCTTAATTATGTGGAGCAAATAGTTGATATATTTATTACTTTCTGAGAAAGATGATGAGAAAGATTGGCCAAGATTGGCCTGTAAAATTAAAATAAGGGAGAAAATTTACGAATGACGACAACAAAGTAAATGTTTCAAGAAAGCAACATTATAAGAATGTTTCTAAAAAATTGGTCTGTAAAAAAAAAAAAAAAAAAAAACGAAGAAGAAAATTTACGAATGACAACAACACAATAAATGTTGCAAATAAGCAAAATTATAAGAACGTTTCTACCAAAATTGGACTGTAAAATGAAAAAAAAGACACGAATGACAACAACAAAGTAAATGTTTCAAGGAATCAAGGTTAATAAGAATGTTTCTACTATGATTGGCCTGTATAATAAAAATAAAGGAGAAAATTCACGAAGACGACAACAAAGTAAATGTTTCAAGCAAGAAAGATTATAAGAATGTTTCTAACAAAATTGGCCTATAAAATTTAAATGAAGGAGAAAATTCCCGAATGACGACAACGAAGTAAATGTTTCTTGGAAGGAAGAATGTAAGAATAATTCTAGGTCTTTAAAATGAAAATGTGGGAAAAAATTCACGAATGACAGCAAGAAAGTAAAAGTTCCAAGGAAGCTAGAGTATAAGAACGTTCCTACGAAAATTGGCCTGTAAAATGAAGGGGAAAATTCACGAATAACTACAACAAAGTAAATGTTTCAAGGCAGCAAGATTATAAGAATGTTTCTACCAAAATAGGCTTGTAAAATGAGTGTGAAGGAGAAAATTCACGAATGATAATAACAAAGTAAATGTTTCGGAGCAGCAAGATTGTAAGAATATTTCTACAGAAATTAGTCTGTAAAATGAAAATAAATGAGAAAATCCATGAATGACAACAAAATAAATATTAGCCTAGTCATTAATGGGCTTGCGAATTTAAAGGTTGAATAACCTGGAGCCTAGATAATATTTTTCTGATAACTTGCCGATTCTTCCACGGGAATGGGTTATCACTTTCACTGATGAATCAGATAATGACAATGTAGGCGATCAGGAACGGTGAACTTACTGTCCTGTAAACAATAATGGTGAAACACACGTGCGACTGTTAGGAAGTGGTATCATGTCTAGAGGTAGACGCAAATGACCTATGTTTTACATATTATTTGCTTCGAAACGAAACGTTTCCTCGCAGATTTCTCTAAGCTCTTAAAACTTTATAGAACAATTTGTCTAGAACCATCCGGAAATTTAATATTGTAATTATCTTTCACCTGTTTAGATTAAAAACATCTTCAGTACATGTGTCCTCTTTCAACTTTGGATCCAATTTTACCCATGTTTCCATCGTCCTGTGAAATGCAAATGAAGTTTATATTACTTAGTTCAAAGTTTAGTTTTATCTACTACAAGGTAATGCTTATCTTTCCATAGGCCATTTCAGTTAGTCTCCTTTTAATCACACAATTTGTCGATGGGTGAATAGAAAGCGGAAACAGATTTCTTATCATTACATTTTAAACTAAACAATGATATTCTTTTCTTTCTTTCTTTTTTTTTTTTTTTTTTTTTTTTTTTGCAGTACTTTTTTTTCGTATTGTACTAATATCTAATTATAAGTTCAAAAGAAAATTAAAATGTATGTCCACTCTCTTTCTTTCCGATTAATTAAAAAACAAAAATTCTATAGTATAATAATTTTGGTTATACATGTATTTAAAAAGGAATTTTTGAAAACTTGATTATCCAAGATTTTTGATTATCCGGTCATTTTTAAGTCATTTGTGGATAATTAAGAGTCTACTGCTTTTATGATCTGTACGATATTAGCGAAAACAAAAATATATTGAAACTGAGATTAAATTAACACCAAAAGTATTGTTGCAAAGAATTATATTTGTTTTCCATATTTTAGTGGTTCTTGCAGCATATGCATGTGCAGACACTAGTAAAATACCAATTTAAAATTGACTTCTACGGAGATCTTCCTGAGCAACAAAATTTCCGACGCTCTTATAGACAGGGATTTTGGCGATCGAATTTGGTGAAAACAAGTACTTGAGACTTACCAAAATATGAAAACCATATCTCAGTTAGGAATATAATTTATTGCAGTTTTTGATGAAGAATGATGAGTAGATTTCTCGCATCTAAGCATCGCAAAGACTATAGAAAAGTGATTTATTGTCGAATAAGATGTGTTCAGTGTTACAAGCTGGACAATTGTCACTGTGAGGCTTTGCATCTTGAACAAATGATATTTATGCTGTGATACATAAAACGCCATTTTCAGGAATATCGTTGCACGTGTAATAGTTTTTGTATTGTTTCGAAAACATCCGTCAAATAAATTGCATTTGTCATCTACATAACAATTCTATTTATTGAAATTTAATTGAAGAAATCACCCTGTAAATAATTTACATTTATGTTTTAATGAAATGTTTCCCTTTGAGAACACGCGGCACTATTTTATTAGTTACATTGCAATGTAATATATGCATTCGGAATTATCTAATTTTTTACTTTTTTTCTGTACGAACATATGTAGAAAGTTATTGAATTCGAGAAAGTTCTTCAATTCTGGTTTTCAATAAATCTACACGTTTTCAGATAACCTGAACAAGATCTGACCATTTTTAGAAAATGATGAGAACGTCTACTGATTTACTACGAACCTCTGCTAATAGCTAATATCTCCACCGTCTGGTAGTGTTGCTATTACTGACATTCTGTGACTTGCCTATCGGAGCATCTATTGAATAAATTTGTACAAAACTGCATATTGAATATCTCTTTGGGGAAAAAACTATGCTGATTTTTTTTTTTTTTTTTTTTTTTTTTTTTTCATGTTAACCGACGGTGACACGGCTCTATATAATAATAGCAGAAAGTTTTGTTATGTCTATAGCATGCTATTTTTCTTTCATTTTAAGATAGCTGAGAAGTTTGCAAAATGTGTTTAAATATATAAAACATATTTTTCATTCATTTAACTATTTATTCAAAAAAAGATTTGTTTCGAATTGATTTTCAGATTTTTTTTGTTATTTAAAGATGTGGTTTTTGAAGCAAAATTGTTTTTAAAAAATCAAAGTTTTAAAATGTTATATGACTTAGTATTTATAAGTTTTGAACTTATAAGCTATGTACTATAAAAACTTTATTTGTGTATTAAAGTTGAAAATTATTAACAAAAATTAAGTGTTTCATTATCTAACTAAAATGTATATTTTGAACTTTAACTCTTTCATCTAATTACTATGACGAACAGTCGTGTTTCTAATATGTGTAATTTCAAGTAATCTGTTTCAACTTCTGACAGATTATATGTTGGTAGTTTCGTAGAAATGGGATAGCAGTTTAGTTAGTCACACAATGTGTTGAGCTAGGCGATTAATCCATGATGGATCATTTGCTGTATAATGTGGCACTCCATCATTGCTCAGTTTGAATTTCTCAGAGTACTGCAAAATTAGGTGTAGAATTAGATTTCGTGTCTAAACTTTACAGAGTGGAGAAATGCGTGTATAATACATGTAGCATTTTCTTTAAGGTTTTTTCTTTACTTTTTTATACTTTAATGTAATATTCTTCCGCAATTTTTAGAAAATATGTTTTAGAAGACCTCGTTAATTACCATTTTAAAATCGTTAACATGTCTTTTACCTTTGTGTAAGTAATTGTATCTGTAATTATGTAAGTTAAAAAGCAAGTTGACATATATGAGTATATATAGTAAAAAATTTGTAAACCAATACCGTTAATCGTAAAATTACGCAACACATGCTACGGGACAAAATAATTAACTCTTAGATTTTAAATATTATGGAATTAAAACCAAACATGTATTTCATTATTATTATTTCAATTATCTAAGAACAATTAATAGGCAAAAAATCTGAGAACTTTGAAAAAGAAAAATGTAAAAATTTAATAAGTACAAAACTTTGAATAAATACCATAAAATGCAAGAACTCGCAGTAATTACACTTTGTTTCCAGCACTTGAGGAAGGGTCGTGTCTTCTTTCAACCTGAACAATTGCTGCAAGTTCTTGCATTTTATGGCGATTATTTAAAGTTTTGTACTTATTACTTTTAAACGCCAGTTCTGCTGTTTTTTTTTTTTTTTTTTTTTTTTTTTTTAAATATATATAATGTCAATTTTTTTTTTTACCATTTTGATGTTTTTTCAGTAAATGATGGTAGACTTTTCAGACCATATGTAATGTATAATAATACAAATTAAATATTAGGAAAAAAGTCAATTATAAACAGCGACATCATCTTATAAAAACCTTCTTGAACAAAATGACTTCATGTCGCGTCTAGTGCCATATTAAAGGTATATATATATATATATATACACGTTTGACTCTTTTAAGTATCTTTTCCATTTCTTTCATAATTCGATTTATAATATTTTTAATTTAATAGTATTTTAAACTACCGTCACTAGGTAAAGTGTTAATCATGAGTGAAGCAAAATTTACGGCGTTTTCTGCTGATTTCTTTATTCATCAATATTCAATAACAGAATTTTGATGCATTTTATTATAATTTGTTATTGATATGAGTTTTTTTTTGCACCAAGTACAAGTGCATAGCTGCTTTGGTGCTGCACTCACGTTTACTTTTTTTTCATTAATGAAGAATCGTGCTTAATTATTTCCGTAGAAAATTATACTAATAATGCAGGGTCTTTTTGAAAATTATGGTTTTCCATAATACAATATTACTTTTCTGTATATTTTATTGCTATATGAGTATTACAGTGTGTGCCTTCGAATAAATTGTTAAAAAAATAAAAATAAAAATAAAATAAAGGATTTTTCTGGCAGAAGAAATGCAGGAAAAGTCTCGTGAAATTTCTTTCATTCTTTCGTGAATAATATGTAAGTTAATTAGGAAAACCACCGTGGAAAAAGAAAGGGGTGTAAATTAAATTTACGGGTTTCGAAATTCAAAGACAAAAAGTAAGAATTTCCTGGGAAAAAAAAAAAAAAAAAGACAACAAACTTCAGCAGAAAACGCCTTATGTTTTTTATAGATCGACCTTTTTATTTAATTAGCTATTGATAGCAGACTATAAATAATTCGATATATTATGTCAGAAAATAAGAATTTTTAATTACATTTCACTTTTCCTATTGCTTAATATACTAGTGTAATTTGTTAAATAAAACTTATGCAGAGTTTGTTTTATTCTGATGAAATTATATAGGTAGTTTTTCTCTATATTTAATTTCACTTAACAAAATTATTCCTACAATTTTATTTCAAATTGAGTTTGGTTTCAAATTTTATAAAGAACTTTCGAAAATATTTCGTTATACAATATTATGAAATTATCGAAAGAAGTTTTTAAATGTACTGTATTGAGTTTTCTTGGATGAACTGAAATTTACACCAATTTCATTTGCACACACACAATGCTTAACTTTAAAATAAATATTTAAAATAATAAAAAATAATAAAAAAATCGTAAAAATAAATAAAAAATAAATTAAATTAAATAATAATAATCTATATAATATTTCTCTAACGTGGACCAATTATGATAACATTTTCTCGAAACGATACGATAGTGATGTAATTAATAAAATACACAAAGATGAAAAAAATAATATTTATAAATGGACAATATTTAAGCACGTGGTTTCAGCTTAATGATCTAATAATAATAAAAAAAAAAATGACATTTGTCTTATGATCCCATTTTACGGGAAAATGTCATTTTAAAAGTTGCTTCTTCAGAATCTTTGCGTCATTTAAACCTAGCGATACTTCAAATATATATATATTACATACAGAATAAGAATTATTATCATAAATTGACTAAAACTCGCATTCATAAAAAGTATAATCAAAATAGGATGCTTTTTATTTATTTATTATTTTTTTTTTTTTTAACGGAAAATTATGCCGAAACAAATAAATAAAATATCATCGCCAATCTGGCGAGAAAAATTAAAAAGGGGTCATAGGGGTCCTATACTGCCTGCGAAGTATGGAAACTGGGTCGTCAGCCATGCAGGAATTTTATTTCGAAGCTTTTCTTTGAATGATTTTGGTTTCACTACTGCACAATATTAATTTGGTACTAATAATAATTTGGCTTCTGGTAAATTAAGATTTTAATTAAATAAGAAAAGAAATAATGTGCGAAAATTTCTTAAGAGTTTGCTAGTAAAAATAATAATAATTTACTATGTAATCTTAAATTGAAAAATTAGACAATATCTTTCCATATATTTGAATCTATATCTTATTTAGAAGAGCTTAGTATATATATATACACACTGTTGAAAATGGTTTCTTAAAAATTATTTCAGGTTTCTTACATTATTTCACAATAATTGATTAAAAATAATTCTTATACATTTATACAAAATTTCATGATAAAAATTCGGAAAAAACGGGAGGCAGCACCACCTGTCGACCGATTCGCACCAGTAATTGATAGTCACATTAATTTGTGTCATATTCCAACTATATATAAATTTTCAAGAAACTCTGTACCTGTGCATTAGGTCTTAAGTTACAGCTGCAACAAAACTTTTGTCACACATACTGACAAACAATTACTAAAAACAAACCCCGTTCTGGACATCACAAACAGTGCTGCCAGATTGAGGGAAATTTTTATCTAACAGCCACCACTAAATTTTAATTGAAACTGTTTCTTAATTGTTTCAAAACATCTTTTAAAGAAATTTTCGATGTGATTAGATAACCGTTACAAATGAAATTTAACGGTGGCTGTTGAACAAAAATTTCCCTCAAATCTGGCAGCACTGATCACAAATCGTGTAAATGCTTCGAAAACTGGGAATCAACTGTTTTTAAGAACCCAATAATATCTTCTATTAAATTTAGAAGTAACAATGTTTCGCATCTACATTGTTAGTTGAGTTTATCTAATCTTTATTATTAATGATCTTGCAAGCATATAAACACATAAATGAGGAAAACGAAACCATCAATAACTTTTTTTTTGTCAACCATTTTTTTTTTCCTTCGACGTGTGTGGTCTTAATCTTTAGAGAGGATTTTTCAAAGGCACTTTTGTTTCATTCATAAATCTAATTAATAGGCTTTATATTACTCAAGCCTGATTATTTCAAGCGTTTAGCTTTTCTTCTTACGCTTTTAAATTAATTTCTTAATTTGTAAGTGGTTTCATTATAAGTCGACATTTACTTTTAGCTGATTTTAACCCTTTGCGGCGCAGGGTAATTCGGATAATTTAAATTACACTGTCACTGGAATTTACGAACAAAATTAAAATAAAAGAAATTTTAAATTTTCAGGTTAAAAAAAAAGGGCCTTTTCTTCTATGTTATAAATGTAAATTTTTGCTAAAAAATTTCCGGGATGAGTTTTTGCACTCCAGAATTAAAATTAGGTATGTTCCATCAGCGGGAACACTACGACTGAAAGTGATAAAGAATTTATTTCGTTGATATAATTATTATTTATTTTGGAAACAACAAATTTTAATTGATCATTCTCACTAAAAATTATTAATGCCTCGATAGTATTTATATTATACAAGCCTAATCATTTCAAGCGTTTAACCTTTCTTCTTACGTTTTTAAATAAATTTTTTAATCTGTAATATATTTCATCACAATCGCTTAATTAAGTCGGCATTGACTTTTAGCTGATTTTAAAGAATTTCTCTCGTTGATATAATTATTATTTATTTTGGAAACAACAAATTTTAATTGATCATTCTCACTAAAAGTGATTAATGTCTCAATAGTATTTATATTACACAAGCCTAATTATTTCAAGCGTTTAGCCTTTCATCTTACGTTTTAAAATAAATTTCTTAATTTGTAAATGATTTCATCACAATCGCTTAATTAAGTCGGCATTGACTTTTAGCTGATTTTAAAGAATTTCTCTCGTTGATATAATCATTATTTATTTTGGAAACAACCAATTTTAATTGATCATTCTCACTAAAAGTTATTAATATCTCAATAGTATTTATATTATACAAGCCTAATTATTTCAAGCGTTTAGCCTTTCATCTTACGTTTTTAAATAAATTTCTTAATTTGTAAATGATTTCATCACAATCGCTTAATTAAGTCGTCATTGACTTTTAGCTGATTTTAAAGAATTTCTCTCGTTGATATAATCATTATTTATTTTGGAAACAACCAATTTTAATTGATCATTCTCACTAAAAGTTATTAATATCTCAATAGTATTTATATTATACAAGCCTAATTATTTCAAGCGTTTAGCCTTTCATCTTACGTTTTTAAATAAATTTCTTAATTTGTAAATGATTTCATCACAATCGCTTAATTAAGTCGTCATTGACTTTTAGCTGATTTTAAAGAATTTCTCTCGTTGATATAATCATTATTTATTTTGGAAACAACCAATTTTAATTGATCATTCTCACTAAAAGTTATTAATGTCTCAATAGTATTTATATTATACAAGCCTAATTATTTCAAGCGTTTAGCCTTTCATCTTACGTTTTTAAATAAATTTCTTAATTTGTAAATGATTTCATCACAACTGCTTAATTGAGTCGGCATTGACTTTTAGCTGATTTTAAAGAATTTCTCTCGTTGATATAATTATTATTTATTTTGGAAACAACCAATTTTAATTCATCATTCTCACTAAAAATTATTAATGTCTCAATAGTACTTATATTATGCAAGCCTAATTATTTCAAGCGTTTAGCCTTTCTTCTTACGTTTTTAAATAAATTTCTGACTTCGTAAGAGATTCCATTACAACTGCTTAATTAAGTCGAGATTGACTTTCAGCTGATTTTAACCTGTTAACGCCCGAATTAATTTTCCAAAATATTATTAGCTGATTGTTTCGCTTCTAAATTAATATAGACAACTGACAATAAAATATATTGACTTAAACAATTCTTCTGATAGTTTTAAATTTTAAGACTATTTTTAAGAATTTTTAACTTCGAGATAGAAAAACTTTGAGACAACAATTTAATTTTTCATTATATGTTGACAAAAATCTCGAAAGTAAAGTATTATAATATATATTATTATTCAACTTGATTTAAGTTAGTATACCTGCGAAAAAAGAAAATATATGTTCGACGAATGAAAAATCATAAAATCACTATCCAAATTATGAAATAATAATTAATAAAAAATAAAACTTTCAGGGACCATTTAGGGTGACGTTATAAACTGTAACTAAAAAGCAGAAATCATTCCAAGAAACCACAAAAAATATACGTGCCATTTAATTAGCTGGCCTCAAATGAGGACACTGGGCCCTAACGGGTTAAAGAATTTCTCTCGTTGATATAATTATTATTTATTTTGGGAACGAAAATTTTTAATTGACCACTCTCACTAAAAATTATTTATGTCACAATAGTATTGTATTGATTCAAAAAAGCACTGTCACAAAAACTGTTAGTATGCTTATGGAAGATTCCTTATTAGTGACATTCGGTGACTATTTAATTTGTCTAGTGTTATTAATGCAAATTAGATTAACTGAGAATTATGTCAATTTGAAATGATAGTAAGTTGTTGTATCTTGTTACCGTTAAAAATTTCAACAGAAAAACTACTGGTAATCATCTATCTTAAATATTATGTAAAATTACAGAGAAAAATAAACTTAGATGTTAAAAAAATCTATGTTATATATGTATTTTAATGACTAACACTAATTTAATTATTTATTGTCGAGAATATATTTGTGACTTAGAATGCAGTTTTGAAACATCTATTTTTAATTTTTATTGAGAATTAAAATTATTAAAATAAATAAAATTAGAAATTCTAACTTCTAAACTTTCATTATTATTTATTTTAATTTATAATTGTTGCCAAAAAAATTAAACTTTAAATTTTACATCTACTTTATAAGCACGCGGTCTTGTTTTATATAAAAATTAAACCATTAAATTCATTTTTTTACTTATTTTTATTTCATATTCCTCGCGCACTTCTTATTTCCTAATTCAAAATTATTTAAAAAAAAAAAAACTTTTTCGATATCGCTTGTAACGATACTGATTATTATTAATTTTCTTTTCTTTTCTTTCAAAAAGACTTTGATGAAATTCTGGCAAAAGCAGAATTTAGTTTAGGAATGGAGGACTATTAGTTTTTTTTTTTTTTTTCAAATTTTCTTTTTTCAAAAATTTATGTGATTCTACTCTTCATAAAACACCAGGAAGTGAAAAAAAATTATCGGCTGAAATGAATTACAGCAACCACAAAAAATTATCAAAATTAATTATATTTGGCGATTTAGCGCTGTTAGGCGTTCAGTTCGCTAGCACCGAGATTTCCGTGTACGAACAGAGCAGTGTTTTGTTTCTCCGCCAAGTACTCAAAACCAATCGCCTAACAATGTGAAATCGCCAAATATGCTTAATTTTGATAATTTTTTGTGGTCGCTGTAATTCATTTCAGCCGATAATTTTTTCACTTTCTGATGTTTTCCGAAGAGTAGAATTACACACATATATATATATATTTCGATATTTTTTGAAGACGACACCTTTTGAATGTTTCCTTGTAAGACAAATTAGTAATAAATTGGAAAAAATTACTAAAAAACGACATGTTTGAAAATCAATGTATTAGTAACGTGTGATGATGTAGCTTCTTTTAATTGTTTGTATTTATTTAATTGATTTTATTCCTCAAGCCACATCCCTGAGAAGCGTCAAATTATTTATTGCAACAAAATTCCAGAAGATACAAGTAACATACTCGAAGAAAATCACTATCATGCAATATGTTGCAGCAAATACAACTGTATTCAGCCGAATTCACAGGAACAAATATCCAAACATAGGCTCAAAAACGCCTCAAATTTATATCTCTAAAGCTATGACAGGCTACAATGAACATAGCTAGGAACTATTACAATCCTTCTAAGTACCCCGTTGTATACATTGCATAGAGGCATGATATTAAAGAATCACACTTATATTCTAAATTAATTTCTAAAATATTAGTCACAGAGTTTTAAAACTGCAATTTTTGAATAGTAATTTTTGTACTAAAATTACCAAGAATATGCCAGAAATACCATGCATAAAAAGTATAATGCATAGAATCCTATACGCAACAACAACATCAACAACACAAAAATTAAAACATTGCTTAAAAAAAAAAAAAGAAAGAAAGAAAGAAAGAAAAAGAAAAAAAATGTACTTGTCGCCATTAAAATCACATTTTAATTTCCGAATTTGTATTTCAACAAACGAGTTTTATCTTAAAAAATGAAATGAATTTTTTTTTTTTTATTTTTTTTTTAAATTCTACGACGACATTTTTTTTTTTTTTTTTTTTTAATTTGAGAGAAATAACTAAATTTTTAAATATTTCTATTTTGTATAATTTTCTATTTTTAAAGGATACTACTGTTTACTAAACGTTTACTGATACTAAAGTTTGTTACTATTTATTATTATGATTATCATTTTGCGAAAGTTTTTAAAAAATCAAAATTCCCTTGAAACTTTGCTACACGTACAAAAAATTTTCATTGGTCTTTTTACTATATATATCTATATCACACTTATTTTTATATTTAAATTTCAGGTTTGTTTTACATTTCTTTATATACATATACAATAACATAATTAAAGAAGAAACAATTGTATCAAATATTGCAATACACTTGGAAAAAAAAATCCATTAAATATAACTTAAGTGAAAAAGAGTGTAATGATATTTTCTTTTTTTCTTTCTTTCTTTTTTTTTTTTTTTTTTTTTAACCATAAAAATAGTTTCTTAAAAAAAAAATAGCGTCTAATCTGTCAGTGTTAATATAATTTAATAAAACTTAGAAGATATTATTTTATAATATATTTTAAATGAGTAATGATTTAATTTAGAAAGATGCCTTTTATCTTTTCAAGAAAATAAAATGTTTGTTTTAAAAACTATTATTCAAGATAAAACTGTGTTACACATGTATAAATCTAATTAAATAGAATCTCATATAGTTGCCGAAAGAATATTTTTTTAATCAAAGATCTAATTTTCGTTTTGTAAAAAAAAAAAATGAAGATGAAAGAAATAATCATTAATTTAAATATTTCATTACGCATCGCAAGATTCAATTAAATAATCCAAAAATAACTTTTAATTATGTTTCCATCATGAAAAATGTATTAAATATTTAAAATAACTTAAAAAAAAAAAAAAAGTAATTTTTATCATGAAATATATATTTGCTATGTTAAACAGTAAAAAAAAAAAAAAAAAAAAAAAGAATTTTAAATTACTTATTTAGTAATTTTTAGAATTTCAAAATTAACATTTAAGAAAATATATTGCTACTAAATTAATTTTATTTAAAAAGTAGATAAATAAATTATTAAATTACAGTTGTTATTAACCAGTTTTTGAAAATATTAATTACCGATTTGTATTTAACTTTTTTTTACGGTATATTTACTTCGTTTTTTATTTGTATGTTGATTAATAAGGTTAATCTTAAGAAGTTCTTATTACTTCAATTTTTCGCTTTTTATTTACATATCTTTTAATTATTTAAATAATGTTTCTAGAAAGTTTTTCAAAAGAAGATTCGAAGGAAAAAAAAAGCAACTATTATGCACTTGGTGATTTTTAAAGCAAATATGCTGCCGTTATTCTATGAATACCTCAGAAGAAAATTAATTAAAAATTATCATCATTGATTTTGAAAAGTCCATCCTGTTCAAAACGACGATAATTAAAAATAAATGTACATAGACATATACATAGGTATATAATATATATATATATATATATATATATATATATACACACTGATGGAAAAAAAAATCCCAACACCAGGAAGGAGCTGTGCTAGATAAACGAAATTTGGTAGGCGTGTTTATACATCTGAAAGATGACGTCGATTCAAATTTCGAGCTACGCGCATAAGTGTGGCGCTATTAGCGACACTATGAACATGCAAATGAGGTTCGCTTTAAATAAGCGTTGTAAGGTTCGTGATCGTTATTTACAGTTGAGATTTGACGTAGTGGGTTAATGTTAGTCAAGGATGCCTCTAAGAAGACGAAGAAGCCATTATCAACAGCTCACTGAGTTTGAACGAGGTCGTGTAGTAGGGCTACGAGAAGGTGGGTTTTCTTTCCGCGATATTGCAGAAAGACTTGGCAGGAATGTATCCACTGTGCATGAGTGTTGGCAGCAGTGGTCAAGGGAAGGTACTGCCTCAAGAAGACTGGGTTCCGGGCGGCCACGTGGCACTACTGAGAGGGAAGACCGCCGTGTTCGACGTATGGCTGTGGCTAATCGTACTGCGTCTGCAGCTGAAATTCGAGCTGCAGTTGACACCACAGTGACACAACGAACTGTTACAAATCGGTTACTTCAAGGACAGCTCCGAGCCAGACGCCCTGTAGCGTGCATTCCACTGACTCCAAACCACTGCCGTTTGCGACGTGAGTGGTGTCAAGCTAGAGCTCATTGGAGGACGGAGTGGAGATCTGTTGTGTTTTCTGATGAAAGCCGGTTCTGCCTTGGTCACAGTGATAGCCGTGTGTTGGTTAGAAGGAGGCCAGGTGAACGCCTGCTAGCGACCTGTCTGAGGCCTAGACACACAGGGCCTACTCCTGGAGTTATGGTTTGGGAGCAATTTCGTATGACAGCAGAAGCACTCGTGGTTATCCCACGCACCCTGACTGCAAATTTGTACGTCAGTCTAGTGATACAACCTGTTGTTCTGCCATTCATGAACAGCATTCAAGGGGGTGTTTTTCAACAGGATAACGCTCGCCCTCATACCGCTGTTGTAACCCAACATGCTCTACAGAGTGTCGACATGTTGCCTTGGCCTGCTAGATCACCAGCTCTTTCTCCAATCGAGCACGTATGGGACATCATTGGACGACAACTCCAGCGTCATCCACAACCAGCATTAACCGTCCCTGCATTGACCGCCCAAGTGCAACAGGCATGGAACTCCATCCCACAAACTGATATCCGACACCTGTACGACACAATGCATGCACGTTTGCATGCTTGCATTCAAAATTCTGGCGGTTACACCGGTTACTAATGTACCAACATTTCACATTTGAAATGGCTCTTCTCGCCAATGGCTCTACCTGTGATCTTGAAACTTTAATCAATCAAATATGTTACCTAGACAAATATATTGCTGAAATTTCATTACTGTACAATAATTTTTTCTTGGTGTTGGGATTTTTTTTTTCCCATCAGTGTATATATATATATATTAAATGAATATATTATTAAATGTTAGTTTAAAATTTTTCAAAATTTAATGTGCATTTTACGCTTATTTTAATTTGTTAGTATTTGAGGTTAATGAAAATTTACTGTTTAATAATAATGGTACAGTTGGTAACAAAAGTATCCGAACACTAGCAAAAATTCCTATGTAAAAAAAGTACACTTCATATGGTTTTGTTAAATAAATCCTTATCGAATGATGTTCTTACACTGACTAAAAACAGGATTTCACAAGGATTTATTTAACAAAGCCGTATGAAGTGTACTTTTTTTACATAGGAATTTTTGCTAGTGTTCGGACACTTTTGTTATCGACTGTACATATTGTTTGTTTTCGTTAGCTGTGACCCTGCTCACCTATGCGCATGCGTGAGGTCTGCATTGATTTTGTTAAAATAGGGTAGAAGCGTAGAAGATGAGAGAATGTTTACATTTTACGAGTGAGAGATAAGTTGCGGTTTCTTGGCTAAGTGCCCATCTCATTCAACGCATCACCCCTTTTCCGAGTAGGATCGTTCCACGAGAGGTAGACATGGTTTACGAAAACGGACAGTACTCGTACCTTTTATAGTGATAACGTAAACTTATATACCATATTTATAAGCCGGGTGCTCATAAGTCTGTAGGCATTTTAAAAATTCCTAAAAATTGAAGGGATTGGTAGAATTCAACGCGATTTGCGAAAAAGTTATTCAAGTGAAAGGGGATTTTGTTTAGTAAAGAAAATAGTTAAATCTTTCGCCGATAGACAGTGTTGCACGGATGCGTAGCAAGAGATATGCAAATCAGAGTCCTATAAATTGCACAATCTTATGATTAGCATAGCTGATTTCTTATTTTGCCTCCTACTTGTTCATACAAGGAGTTTTAATTGCGATACTGACTTGGCGGATAAAACGTCATTGGGAAGACGTTTTCCAGAACCGCCGAATGAAGCCGCAGTTAGCGGGGTTATAACTCGTTCGCAAACTGTAATTTGTAGTGATGACAGACACATAGAATAGGATATATATACCTATAAACATTTGCATAGAACTAAATATAGTTTTCCATGTGAATGCGTGATTTACTCGTGCACAGCACCATCTATCGACAAAAATCTTAACTATTATTCTTTCTATTTACAAAAAAAAAAAAAAAAATACTCTTTCACGAGAATAACTTTAACTCAAACCGTGTTCAATTCTACCAATTCCTCCAATTTTTATGAATTTTTAAAGTGTCTACAGATTTATTGCACACCCAGTTTTTATATATATATATATATATATATATATATATATATATATACCGTAATTTAAGGCGTATAGTCCGCAGTGGCAAATAATTCGCAGCTGTTGATTTTTAAGAACTTATAAAAAGAATATTAATACATAATCCGCATCGGCAAATTTCCGCCTATCATTTGTTACTGGGGATAGAAATAAAAGCCAAATTGGGGCAATAGGTATCTTTGAGATAAAGGTAATTTAAGATAGCTATGTTCTGATTAAAAAAAAATATTTTTTCGAGACGGAGCGGCTCTTGTGGCATAGAATATGTCTCAATTTCCCCCTTACCTCTCTAAAAACGCAATTTTCAGCTTGGATTTTTTTTTTTTTTTTTTTTTTTTTTTTTTTTAAATCTTTGGCAGATAGATCTCTTCTATTTGTCCTGTGTGACGATATGATGCTTTACACATGAATTATTGTAATCAAAGACAAAAGCAGACAGCATGCCTTTTAATTAACAAACAAGTATCTACTTTTGGACAACCAATAAAATAAAACATAAGTTCTGCACGGGATAAAGAAAGAATATCACAGTGTTTGATGATACCACCTATAGAGTAAAAAAATCAAATGTATGTCTTATTTTTGTTTAAGTAGAATAAAAAATGAAAGTTCTATGGCTCAGGAAAAAGTCGACAGATAGTACACATCAGCGTATAATACGCATCTCGTATATTTTCACCTCTTTTATCATATAATCTGCGGATAATATACCGAAAATTACGGTATATATATGTAGGATCTTGGCTGGGCGTCTAGGGGTGGGGCAATGATGAGATGCGATTTAGATAACGAAAAATTTATTATGTAACATACACAACACAGTTTACACAAAGATAAAATGACAATAGCAGAATTTGGATCATTAACCAACGGCTGTTATCGAGGCTTAGCACACAGAACAAGCTCTCTTCATCAGTATAACCGTAACAAAACAACATTTAAGCACTTACTCACACTTATAATTCACAAAAGTACCTTCGCGCACTTTATCAAATATGTGAGATTGATGCATTGAGCCCTCCATGGCTCTACACAACTACTAAGAGCACTTCAAGCTCTAATTAGAAGAAAATGACCATATCAGCCTTCGCGCTGACTGTCTCAACATCTTTCCATGGCAGACAGATCTCAACTGACTTCCGTTCGTCCTCTCGTCGAAAGATAAGCATCAGAGGCAGCAGCATCTGTTGACTGTTCAAGGAATGCGTCCCACAAAGCTTTCCACATAACTTCCCATATATATATATATATATAATGCATATAATGCTACATCCTACCTCATGGAATAATTAAACTAAATTTCCCTGATAAGCAATTAAAAAAAAAAATCGTAACGTCTTAAATTGTAATTTTAAATACATTTTGCTTATAGGGAATCACTATCTATATAATTTTGATCTAATATTATTCATTTAATTTTTCAAAAATATTTTTTGATGCACTCTAGCCGTAGTTTGAGGGAAATTTATAGTTCAAAAATTTAAAAAAAATGTTCCAAAATAACAGGATCTTTATTCTTTAAAATTTGTATTTCATAAAGAAGATTTCTATTTTTGATTAAAACTTGTATTTCAAAGATACAAAAATGTTCCAAAATGACAGCATTTTCTTTAAAAATTTGTACTTCTTAAAGGAAATTTTCATTTTTGAGAAACATTTGTATTTTAAAAATACAAAAATGTTTCCAAAAGAGCAGCATCTTTCTTCTTTAAAAATTTCCATTTCAAAGAAATTTGAATTTCTTATATATATATATATATATATATATATATATATATATATATATACGGAAATTTTGTTGCAAAATGAACATCTTTCTTTCTCAAAAAATTTATTTTAAAGATATTTGTATTTATTTAAAATACAAATTCATACAGCATCTTTCACATCATTACAGCTTCTTTCTTCTTTAAAAATTCGCGTCTGAATGCTATAACAATCGCAGTATTAAGAATATCGATAAACTCTACTTGATGCTGTAAAAAAATCGCACTTTATTCATTATAAAACTATCTGACTTAATACTGATATTATTTTTTCTTTCCTTGCAGTTTAACAGAAAGAATTTTTATTAACGGCTCTACATACTTATTTTACACCTTGCTCTGCAGATGAAAGTTTTTGTCTTAGCAATTTACCTAGGCATGGAAATAAACCACTTTTGTCCAGTGCATCCAAATTAAAAAAAAAAAAAAAAATATGTGGTCAAACCTGTATATATTATATAAATTTTATGTTCATTATGTAATGCATTTAAATTTAGAACACTTAAATATTTTTTTTTAAAGTTTAAAATAACTTTAAATGCATTTCAATTGTTTTTAACCACAACCTTTAACATATAAATTTACTTTTATGTAGCCTTATTCCATAAAAAATGTGTTTTTTTGAAAATTTTCATTATATTTAGTATAGTCTAAGGATATTAAAATATTCCAGCGAGAAATTATGCTCATGGACGTAATATACTTGGATTTATTTCGTATGTTTCTATAATTAAACCGCATTTGTCCGATTTCAGTAGAAAATTTCGTGTAAAATAATACCATATTTCGTACAAATTTAGAATAGCAAATTTGGTTCTTTTGTTAGTATCTGTTTTTGTTTTTCAGTTATCAACCACAAAAAAAAAAAACCTAAAAAAAAAAAAAAAAATTTTCAGAGGGCTTTAAAACATGTAATAGTAACAAAAAATCAGTTTCAAAAATTTGACCCCAAAACAATATTCTCTCAAACATATATAAGTAAGAAAAAGTACATATGGTGAATAAAAAAAGCACAAAATGCGTCACTTCAATTGAACTCAAATTGTTATGCGTAGAGCTAAGTATCAGTCACTCAGAATGTTCTGGAGTTAAAATTTTCATAATCAAACACTGTAACTGTAAAAAATGGAGTTTAAAAATAGCAATATCTATTAGATTTTTCTGAAGACTACTGTAGTTGTCCATGGATAACAGGCTAGCGACCTCTGCTTTAACAAGTGTTTCCCTTAGATTTAGATTTATGCGCATTCTTCTTTATTGTACCGTAATATACCCTTTTGGATTTTGTTTTGGTGATAGTAAAAAATTTTCAAGTTTTATTTTTAAACTCCTGGATGAATTACGGAAAATTTTCTCCTGGAATCTCTCTTCAAGCTGTATCTCGTGAAACTTTGAAAAGTATAAATCCTGTTTACTCAATAAATAAATAAATAATAAGAAGGCTTGTGTATTTCCATCCTGCACTCGTACCTAATTCTTTTTATCTTCATGAAAAGTCGTGTTTAATTATTTCTATTGAAAACAATCCTTGCGTGTTTTAGGATATTTATAGTGATTGTTTACAAAGGTTTTTTTTTTTTTTTTTTTTAACAATATTATCTGAAGTTCTATATTTTAAGAATACACCCCGTACATTATTAAATAACATTTCCTCAATTTTATTGAAAATTTGGTGCATATATGATATTGGCAGAACATTTGATTCTATTCGGGAATATTACAATATAAATTGAATACTGAATCTATTTATAACGACTTTCAAGTCATTTGCCTTCATTTGTGTTACTTTGCGAATATGTATGTGTATCGCGAACTTTTAATTATTACTGAGAAATAACCGAGATATATGAATAAAACGTGCATCTCAATTGACCTTTTTGTACATATAATGTTGTAAATTGCAGACATTAATTTTGACTTGATTGGTTTCCGGAAGCTATGAATTGACGTAACTCACATCCACCACATCTCCATATCCAATGAAGGTGTGTTGCGACGTTTTAATAATTGCTAAAGAAAGGCGGAGTTTCTGCATAAAGTTTATTCTCCTTTTTAATGGATCATTATGGACATAATGCTGTAAATTACAGCTATTATTGTTGATTTTTTCTTTTCAAATACCCTTAAAATGAGGTTGATGTGGGTTTAGATTTTGAGACCCATGAGTCCTAGGCCTAGTAGGAATGACCTCAATGGTAGGCATTTTTAAGGGGTCCTAGGTTCTAGTCCGTATTTACGCAACTTTCGGAGAAAACCACGGAAATTCTGAACAGGTAGGTCGGCAAGAACACCCTACACTGTTAAAAATTTCTGTAAAAATACAGAAAAAGTATTGAGAATCTCCGTAAATTTACATGAGTTCTCTGTTAAAAGCATTGAACCAAGAAACTCAGTTCTTAATTTACAGATATTTCCTTTTTCAGAACAACGTTTTCCCTGTAGGGATTTTGATAGATACATTAAATAAAAAACTACAGTCGGCTGCAAAATTATTCGAGCACTAGCCAATAATTCCTATATTTAAAAAGTACACTTAAGACTGTTTTGCTTAGTAAATCCTTGTCAAATCATGTTCTTAGACTGATTAAGAACATGACTCGATTTATTTAACAAAGCTGTATTAAGTGTACTTTTTTTTGGCAAGGATTATTGCTAGTGCTCGAATAATTTTGCAGCCGACTGTATATAAATACATAACCTTAAAATTATTTTTATATTAAAGTAAATACCTATATATATATATATATATATATATATATATATAACTAGAAGTTTTGAAGGCAGAAATATACTGAATAGTTTGTTTCATTGCTGTGTACTATTACGTAAAAAGTGGGGGAAAAGGGAACGTTAGGGAAAATTAGATTGTTTCTGCGGAATGTTTATCTTCGTATCCTACTCATTAAAAGTTTGTTGTGGTTGACTGTACTGAAGAACTTAAAGCATATCGTGTTTTCATTTGAAATTCATAATTAGGTAAGTTAAATTTTATATAATCTTTTATCCTATTTTAATAATCAACAAAAACAATGACTGTTTATGTTAGTTATATTAGCAGGTACTTTTTATATTTAAATCCTGAAACTTATAAACAGAGTCATTCAATTTAAAGATACCTAGAATCTAGTATGTAGTATCTAGCTACGTATTTCTGTTACATAAAGCTTTATATATGCTTTATGTATTTACAGCAGAGGGCAAAATTATAGAAATTATACAAAAGCAGCAAAAATCTATTAAATTTAATATGTAAATACACAAGTCTTTTGTTGAAATTAAATGCGTGATACTGCTGCTAATTTTATATCAATAGTTTACAAATATTGCATATGTATCTTGAACTTTATTTTTACATGTCTATCTTCTTTAACTTACAAGGGAGCAAAATGATGAGAATGTCATAGTTATATCAATTGTAACGGTTCGGGATAGAGAGACTTATCTGCCTATGATTTTGTAAAGCATTTAGAAGAGCTTCTAAAAGCATTTGTAATCGCATTCGTTCAGTTCAGAGAATATTTCCATGTGGGAGAGAAGGTAAATGTTTTACAATACCGAAAGAGACCATTTTAGTTTATAATAATAATAACAGATGCTTTCGCCATACAGTTGCTCAAACAAAACTTTAGACGACTGTATTTTTCATTTTCCTACAAATTCCGACTATGTAAGGTACACAAAATCAACAGGGGAAGGAGAATTATTTTGAAACGACATAGACTCATGACATTTCGCATAGTAACAAATAAGAACAAAATAAATTAGAAGTCAGTTAAAGAGACTAATATCAGTATGAGGAATAATAATAGCAAAAGCTATGAAATCATTAGAGATGTAAAACTACGGCAGTATACGCTTATAACACCTGACATAAAAAAGTCTACATTCAGCTTGCAGAGAAACCTATGAAAAAACAAATAAATTGGTCTAAAATTATTTTCATTGATTAAAAGAAGCTATTTTTAGGTGTTCCCGACAACATGCATTCATATTGGTATGAGCTTTTAAAGGAAAAGAACGAATTTTCGAAACGTTAGCCGGGGGGGGGGGCGGACTTTCTTATAATTTGAGCCGCTTTTTCTTCTAGCGTTTAGAAGAAAATTGCTTTAGCAGAAAATATACAAAATAAACATAGATATATTAATTTGTTAGAAAGCAGTTATTGTAAGGGAGGAAAAAATTGAGGGGGGGGGGTTAAATTACAGTTTAGCACATCCATAAAAACAGGGAAACATTATTACAAATTATATATAAGTATTTGATGTTAAACATTATTTTTATTTATTTACTTTTTCTTTTCCTTTTTTAAATTTTCTTGTGAGTGTTTGCATTTAATGTATAAATTAAGAAACAACAATGCAAGAAAAACGATAAAATTATTTTTTTTTTCCACAGCGGCAATACTGGAAGGGTTAGATTAAATTTTCAAATTAGTGGCACTATCTGCTTACAAGTTGATGTTTAAAGATTAAATGTATAGTTTATGAATCAAGTTGAGTAGAGAAATGCTTAATGCTAAATTTTACACAGGCTACATTCTGTGAATAAATTCAAATCGAAGTTTTAAAAAGTTCAATTTAATGCAGAATTACTTTGAAGTATAAAAACAACTGGATTATTGAATTACACTAGATAAATGTTTCCTAACCATACGCTGCCAAAACTACACCTATACACGCTTATACAGCGAGACGGAGACGGTTGATTACATGTTAACTGTAATTAAAAAAAAAAAAATACTTTGTTGTTGAAATAAGTCAAACTTACACTGTCCTATCAACACAAAGTCCGAAAACTTTCCCACAAGAATTTGGTATATGAATTAAAACATTGTTTTTTAAGCGTTTCTTTTGTTTTCTTTCTTTATTTTTTGAGAAGAGCAGATGTCTAATGGCCAGAAAAGTTTATTAAATGAGCAATATTTTAGACAAGAATAAGGTTAAATTTTAATCAGAACCATAAAGTCCAGAAATATTATTGCAAATTATATAGATCTTTGATGCTAAACATTTTTTAGTGTGTGTGTGTGGGGGGGGGGGGCTGATGGGAATGATTTCTATGGATACCAACACAATATTTTCAGTTTTGTTTTCTGAAATGTTTAAAATCTGCTTCTGTGTACAACATTTATATATTTGATATAACAAAACAGAAACAAGCAACATAGAAAAACTAATAAAATTGTTTCTTTTCCTGCAGCGGGAATAAATGGGGGAAGTGGGGAAGGAGTTAAATTACACTTTCAAACATGTTAATTTTCTGTGTACAAACTGATATTCAAAGACTGAAAATATAGCCTTAAGTTGTACGAAGAAATGTTCAAATGAATACGAAATTTTATCCAGGTTACATTTTTCGAACCAATTCAAAACTACAATTTTCAAAAGTACAACAAATGCACATGTGTTTTTTGTACTTTAGTGTCTTAACGACAGTCATGACAATATGTCGTCCACAAATTTACTTTGTAAGGCAGAGATAGCCGAAATGTCAATTGGCTGTAATTTAAAACTACTTTTTCGCTAAAATAGATGTAATTGATACTGTCCTATCAAAACTGGGCCAGAAAATATTCAGACAATTTTTTACAAAAACCAAAAAAAAAAAAAAAATTTATGTTAAGCATATTTTTTTTTCTTTGTGAGTTGAGGGGGGGGGGGGGGCATGTTGAAGAATCAGAAAATTTTGTTCTGAGGATTAGACAGTTTAGGGATGCTTTTAAAAGTGTGTTTACTTACAGGCGGTAATATTTCTAAATATTTTAATCTGTTACCTGTGATTTTTATTACTTTCTTCTATTTGTATTTATAGAGAAAGTATTAGATTTCTGAAAATTTTCGAACTCCAGTTTTCGATGGATTTACACATTTTGGGATGTCCTGAACACTATTTGACTGTTTTTAGAAAATGTCTGTCTGTGTGTGTGTGTGTATCACAAATTTTCTGGACGCTGTATCTCACAAACCAATGAACGAAATTTAACCAAACTTGTTATTTAGTTGGACCCTGACATGAACTGGTGGAACAATGGCTCAGCAGATTTGTGGAACAATGTCTCAGTAGGTGGCGCTGTGATCGCATTTTTCTAAATTTTTAGCATGCCAGTATAGGACAAAATTTCGTATAAATGTACATAATGAGAGTTATTTTAAACGTGTGATTGTAAAATTAATGTAAATTATTGATAATAGTAGTCGTTAACCAATGAACAAATTTTGTGCATGTGGGCGCATTGCTCACCCCCCCTGGGGGAAGTACCCTCCCGGGGAGTAAATTTTCAATATGGGTATCTTTCGAAAGATCTCGTCAATGCCTTTCAAACGAATGGTTGAACTATAGATCTGTGATAATTTAAAACAAAGATATGCATTTTTTTTCTTTACTTTGAACGAAAAAAAACTTGGAAAAAAGTCATTTCTTTTGATTTGGAAAAAAATTGACATCTTTCGGCATTTAGTGATAATATAATTCTGTCAGATAAAAATCGTATGCATTTATAATGAAAAATAATTTGATAATAAGTAATTTGTATTGAATAAATTTTGTGTAAAATTATATAGAAAGAAGTAATGTGGTGGCTACATCATACTAGTTTTTAGTTTAATATCGTCTGAAACTTCTATATGTTTTCTTATATATTCGTTTTACAGCCTCTTCATGTCATTAAAAATGTTTGCTGGCATTTGCTGAAAGACTGAAAAATAATCTGGATTACCTTAAATTAAAATAGCAGGAATTGAGGAAAAAGTATGTCATTTCCACATTATATATTTAATAGTTTAAATAATAAAAAATAGGTTTATATGACAATTTTTTATTTTTATTTTTTTTTTTTAAGGGAGAGGGGGACTGTTTGTATTCTAAACCATCCAATGTTTTTAATTTTGCTTTCTGAAAATTTTGAAAATCTGCTTGCGTATGTATATGTATGTATATATATATGCACAAGTTAAAAAACAACAACGCAAGAAAAAGAAAATTATTGTTGCTGTTACCGAGCAATGGAAATAGAGGGGTGGGTTGGGGGACAAATTAAATTTTTTGACAAGTTAAGATTTTTCAGAATACAATTTGATATTTAAGGATTCAAAGTACAGAGTGTATATGAAATTGAGTGAGAAAATGTTTAAATTAATACGAAATTTTATCCAGGCTGCTACATGTTGCGGACTAATTTATATCTCAAAATAACCGATCCACATAAAACGTTACTTTTAAGTACAAAATCCAACTGTGTTTTCGAAATATCCTATATGAATATACCATAATCATACGCATGCCAAGACTGCGGTTACATGTTTATGTAGAGAGGCCGACGCAGACGATTGTGGAGTAACTGCAATTTAAAAATAGTTTCACTGAAATATAGCTAATAGATTCCGTTTAATGACGCATTGGCAGAAAACTTTCAGACAAGTTTTTGCATCGACAGAAATAATTTTTGTTAAACATGTTTTTTCTTTTCTTTCATTGTAAGGGGAAGATTTTAATAACTGGACAGTTTTTAATTCGGAGTATTATAAAGTTAAGAGAGTGCTTGGAACTAAGGCCGATCTACTACTCAAGGGTCCTAGGCCTGGAGTAGTGTGTCCTCTGAGGGGGGATATTTTTCTAAGGGGGCCAAGCCCAGATTTATGCGAGTCTCGGAGAAAACTACTGAAAACTCCGAACGGCTAGGTCGACGAGCTAGACCTGGGACTGAACCCAGCACTTCCCGTTTATCAGCTCTGAGTCTAGAATGGCACTGACACTCATGGAGTCGTACAGTTTAGAGATGATTCAGGAGCAGTTCACTCCTTCGGGAGACAATAAATTGTTTTATTTCCATATTCAAAGGATGAAAAACTACGTAACATCCCAAAACCCTAAAAACTGCTATTTGTATACAAAATGAATCGTGAAAGAATAGATTAAGGTTGTTATTACGTGGCTATTATTAAAATTGTTTATTTATACCCATAATAAATTATGTTTGTAGAATTCTTAAGGCATTGTAAAGAAAAAATTAGAGGGGGGGGGGGGGGATCTGGAATTAAAGATAGCCCCTGAAAACTTTCACTTCTGATATCTTTTTATAATCTGCTACCGGTTGTTTTCAATTTTTATTTTAATATTCTTCAAGTTTCTTCGTATTCTTTGTACAACTTTCTATGCCATTAAAAATATTTACCGTTATATCTTCTACGTGAAGACTGAAACAATATCTGAATTTTCGAAATCAAAATGCAAGAATTTGAGTAGAATGAAGTAAATCGCTTACATCTTGTATAATCAATAGTTTAAGTTTTGAAAATTTTATAAATTTAAAAACCGAAATACAAAATAAAGATTTTAGATTTAGAGAATTCTTATTTATCAAGTGATTCAATTTTTATTTTATTTATTTATTTAGTTTTTAACTTTTAATTTTCTTTTCTTTCTTTTGAGGGGTTCGTGGGGGGGGGGGGGGCGTTAATGCTTCACCACCGGAAAGTGTTTTCATTAAATATTTAAATTTTTGGAGATAGAATATTTAAGTAATTATCATAATGTTAATAATGAAAATAAAGAAGAATGTTAATTAAAACGATTTATCTGTAGCTTAAGACCACAAAAAATTACTCTAATGTGTATTTACATTAGTTTATGTAATTATTGAAGACCGAATAATATTTAGAAAATCATTTTTAAATATTTAATAGACCGGAAATATTTCGTAATTAAATTGTATAAAAAACAATCTGCAGCAGAACTATGTTTTAATTCATATTACTATAATGATCCAAAAGACAGAAATGGGTCTAGGGGACAGGGGGATCTGTTCTTGAAGCTGGTAGACGGGAAATGCCGAATTCGATATGTAGTCACGCATGCTGTCCTAGTGGTTCGGTGTTTTCCAAGGTTTTATCTGAAAATTCATGTAAATATGGGCTAATACAACTTAAAAATCCGCCCACGGTGGGATTTTCGGTAATAAATGTAGACTTACTTAAAACTGTATAAATATTTTTCAATATTTTTTGAAAATGTCGTTATATATAGTTATCAAAAGTCCCAATTTACTCCCTGTACCTTGGGAATGCCTCAACATTTCTGAAAACTTTAAGACACTTGTTAAGAAGAAGAAGAAAAAAAAAAAAAAAAAAAAAAAAAAAACGGGCTTGGAACATAGGCGGAAACTTTAAAAATGTCATATAGGAAGGGGGGAAGTCTTTTAAAAGCTCGGGAATGAAGTCTTTTCAAAGTAGGTCTAGGATCTACAGCAGTTAGTCCGCCTTATTCCCAAATCCACTCCAATCCATATTTGTTTTTAACATAAAATACTTCAAAAATATTCCTGTTACACTGGCGTTCATAAAATGTACTTAAATATCTTATGATTTCATTATATAAGTGATTTTTCCCTGTATTAATGTTTTAAAATATCATGTATATCTACTTTTATTTTCTTTAGAGGAATTTTCATTATATTCTATTTAGATGGAGTATATAAGATACACTTTAAAATTTGCTTATGTATACTCAATTTCCTTTTTAGTGCCATGGAATTACAATCCTTTCTTTTCATTATTTGCTTAAAATGTCATAGGATGTAGATTATGTTTTAAAAATTTATAGTTAGTGTTTTCCTACAATAGTAATTTTTCATCATTTTTCTTTTTTCTAGTTATAATGGAAATTGATCCTGATATAAGGAACGAAACAAGTTGTCTAAGAAATATGAAAATAGAAAATTCCGTGAAATACCCTCATCAGAGACATTTGCAAATTGTATTAAATATTTATCCTGTTATTAAAGACACTTTCACCATTTACCTTTTATTAATATCATTAAATAAAAAAAGTTCAGTGGTATGTTAGTAGAATAAAGTCTAATTTAAATCTAATTCAGTATGTTTTATTTTTTAATTATTTTTAATTGTATGTTTTCTTTGCAGCAAAGATGTTTTTTTTCTTAGTGAGCTTTTTGCATTGATTCTAGTAAATTACCCGGGTACTGCTTTCAGGTGTAAAAGCGAAGTATTTGTTTCTTCTTTAGATCCTATTTTGTAGAAGAAAAAATGTTTTAAAATTTGTTTTTGTAAAAAAGAAGAAAAAAAAGTCGATTTTTTTTTAATTCAAAATAATCTAATGGCTTCTTTAATAAAAAGTTTTATATTTTAAAGATTTGAATTTATGGAATGAATGACGAAAAGCAAAAGAGTACACGATTTCCATCTGCATTGAAACCTAAATTAATATTTAAAAATATAAAAATCTCTATATTTTTTTTATCTACTGTTGAATACGTACAGTCGGTAACAAAAGCGTCCGAACACTAGCAAAAATTCCTATGTAAAAAAAGCACACTTCAAACGGTTTTGTTAAATAAATCCTTGTCGAATCCTGTTCTTAGTCAGTGTAAACACATGATTCGTTAAGGATTTATTTATCAAAACCGAATGAAGTGTACTTTTTTTATATAGAAATTTTTGCTAGAGTTTGGACACTTTTGTTACCGACTGTACGTACATTTTCTCTCCACTTGTCGTCTATCTAAAAATATTTATATCCCAGAAACTGCAATAATTAAGGAAATTATTCTACACATTGCAATGAATTAATTATAAAAAATAAAATTATTTAGGTATCAAACCTTTGCTATGTTCCTATACTTCTACGATTACGCATTAGAAATCTGATCTGAAATGAGAATTTTTATTTTCAAATAAAATAACCTTTAAAAACCAATTTTATTAAAAACATAATATTGGAAAATGTTCAAAATGTGTTACAGTTCAAAATAAAATTTGCATCAAATTTGTTAGTCTTGGTTTAAGTGACAAAATATGCATTGCATTAAAATGTTGCACAAATTTACTTTTTTAATACACTACAAAAATTTTATACATAGTTTTTAATACATAGTTTTTATACATAGTTTTTTTATATGAAAATGAATTAGTAAATTTTTTCTTTAGCTAATATAAAAATCAATATGAGTATTTAAATTTCAAATTCATTTAATACACTACCTTTCCATAAATAACCGGACATTTTCGAATTTAAATTTGTTTTAAAATAACTCAAATAGTACTAAACAAATCATCTTCAAACTTCAGGAGTGTAAAAAACATGTTATACCTCATGTAGTACAGTTATTTGTTTTTGCCAAAAGTGAAAGGGGACCATTAAAAAATTAAAGAAAAATGAGAGTATTTGGCATTACCCAGTATAAAGTAATTCTCGAAATACAATCTGGCTGTAGCATATGATTATGGGGCTCATTCTCATTTTCTGTATAAATTTTTAAATCTCTACCGCATGTAATCAGGGAGATATAAGATTTCTTTAAAAAATTGGCGAACAAAACTTCAACGGATTTTTTTTTTTTTTTTTTTTTTTTTTTTTTTTTTTAAAGATATAACAGGCACGGTATTAAACCCAGTACAAAGCTATATTCGGGAAACCCAATGTACAACATCAGACACAACATACTGCAATCAGAATGAATAAAATACTAAATATCTAATGAAATGTGAGCATTTTTGCTAAATAACTTTTAACTGCGCATGACTAAGTTTTAGCTAAATTTCATTTGTATAATTTAGTAGCCAAATGCTTTAAACTACTTATATAGAAAACCCAAACAAGTATTGTGTAAACCCAAAAAGTTCTACGCCAAAGAATGAACTGGTCTTCAGTTACTCTCGAAGAAACGCTAAAGTATAAAGAGTTCTACTCACATTTTTATTTTGATTCAATGAATGGTAATGCAATTTTCTGTGATTGTAAATAAATATTGGGAAAACCCTCTTAACAATTTCTTTTTTGGAGAGTAGCTGAAATTCAATTTATTCTATGGTGTAGAACTTCTTGATTTTACAAGATATTTGTTTCCGGTTTTTAACACGCTTTTATTAGCTTCACCTGTTTATGTATGTATGTTTGTAACTGCTCTGGGAGCAAACAAAAAATTTATATTGTAAAAAAATACTTCTCCTGCGTGAACAATGTGGCGTTGAGGTAAGGCTCCGCGCTACGAACCTAAAGGTCTAGCGTTCGGTCCCAGTCAGAGGAGATTTTTAGTTCCCCATCATACTATAGGTATGGGGAACTTAGGTAATCGTGAAAATTTTCGACCTCGGTTTTTTGACTTTTCTACACGTTTTCAGGTGTGAGGAATCCGAAAATGACAAAATTTCTATGGTGTCTGTCTGTAGGGTGTCTGTTAGTGTGTCAGTATGTCAGTCCGTTAGTGTGTTAGTCCGTTAGTTTCACTAAATAATTAAAAACCACGTGCGAAATAATTATTTAAAAGAGTAAAATCCGCTGTAAAAGGCACGTTAAAAATATTTAAAAGAATTTTAAAAGGTTAAAAAACCGTTAGACAACATGTTTCGTGCTTATTTACTAGCACATCATCAGGTCTCGTCAGTTAATGAAAGCCATCGAGCTTTATCTTGTTGTTCTAAGAAAGGCTGCCATAGGGTTGCTAAGTCTTTACTCTGATTCTCGTTGATGCATTTATCGCCAAATTTCCAAATCATGATCTTTTCGTATATGTCTAATGTGTATTCGGTGTGGGGGGTTGCTAGAATTTTACTTTCCTCCCACTTTGGCTGGGCTTCTTTATTGTCGAGTAAAAGTTGCTTTAATGCCGTGTTTCCGTACAATGATTTAATGGAATGTTTATGTTCTTTAATCCTTTTACTCAAATTGCGCTTTGTTTTGCCAATATAATAAGATGTTATATTATTGATTGTGATGGGGATTGCATATACGCCGCCAACTTTTGTTTTTTTGTCACGATCGGATATTATCAGATTTTTCAATGTTGAGGTTTTAAATGCAATATTATATCCAATATTTTTAAATTGTCGTATTACGGGATAGAAACCTTTATTAAATGAGATTGCGCCAATAAATCTACTAGTTTCGTTTCCAGTTTTTAGATTCGTATTGTTAAGCCGGTTTATTATTCTGCGTTTCAACCTATTAAATATTGTGATATTGTAACCTTGATTAAGCATAGTCTTTTTAATTAAGTTTAATTCTTTATCTGAGGAGGATTTATAGGTGCAATGTGTGTAGGCTCTATTAATTAATGGTGTAATGGCGTTGAAAAGTAGTTGTTTAGATGTGTAAGAGTTAACAGGTGCTATGTTGAGGGGGGATGTTGGTTTGTGATAAACTTCAGTCCAGATAGTACTATTATCATGATTTCTATGTATCAATACATCGAGGAACGGTATGGCTCTATCTTTTTCTTTCTCGATTGTGAGATTTACAGAATCAAAAATGTTGTTCATATTGTTTACTAGGGTTAGAAGGCTATTATGTGTATATTCCCAAATTATGTAGATGTCGTCTACGTATCTCTTATAGAAGGAGGGTTTAAGTATGCTATTTGTTAAAACTGTATTCTCAATATGTTGCATGGTTATTTCACCAAGAGTAGGTGCTAAACATGATCCCATTGGTGTACCTGTGGTTTGTTGATAAATAGTGTTATTAACTCTAAAGTGATTGGTTTTAAATATCAGGTTTAAACTGGCTTCTATGAATTTAACATGCTTACTTAAGTTATTGTGATTATTGCACTTGTCAATAATTATATCTTTAACTGCATTAAGTGGAACTGATGGGTAAAGAGATTTTACATCTAAGCTGTAGAATTTAGCAGTAGGTTGTAGTTTAATTTTATGGATACAGTGCGTATCGAAATGATAGGTCCACCCGCATTTTTCAAAATTTCGACTCTTAATTGAGAATAAGAATCACTGTTTTGGTAGAGATAATTAATCAGTAATTGTTATAACTATTTATGAAGAAATTTATTAAAGATAAATAATTCCTTTTTATTTTATGCAAATTTTCATTTTCAGACCGTTTCGAAAAGATAGGTCCGCCTTCAGAAATTTTGCACCAATCACGTTTATTTCCAAAAACTTTGCATAAGTCTTACTGCGGGATTAGGCTAGCTGCGGTGGCGGTATTTAAACAGATTTGAACATCCCTTTGTAATCAAACGAAATGGGTCGTAGTTGCAGTCTTTCGCTGGTTGAGCAGGGGAAAATTGATGCATTTAAAACGTGTAGAAAATCGAATAGAGAAATAGGTAAACTTTTAAACAGATCACATAATGTTGTAAACAATTATTTGCGACTTAGAAATGCTTATGACAGTAAAAAAATCATCTGGCCGCCCATCAAAAGTGACACCCCGACAAAGAAGGACTATCGTAAAGGAGTTAAAATCTGGAAATATGAGCTTATCCACTGTGGCCAGACAACAAAACCCTCCAATATCAAAATCTACAGTCCATAGAGTGGTAAAGAAGTTCGGCAATATAGTTTACGTGAAGAGGAAAGCGGCTCCCAAATTGACTAAAAATCACAAAAAAAAGAGATTGAAATTCGCGCATGAAGTGATGTCCTGGAAACAAGATTGGCATCGTGTGATATTCAGTGATGAAAAGAAATTCAACCTGGATGGTCCAGATGGCTGGCAGTACTACTGGCACGATCTGCGTAACGATAGACAGATATTCTCGAAGAGGCAAGCTGGTGGTGGTTCCGTTATGGTATGGGCCGGATTCGGAGGTTCAGGAAAAACTGATATAGCATTTGTAGACAATCGTTTGAATGGTGCAGGCCATCAACAGCTGCTTGAACAATATTTTCATCCACAAGCAGAGCACATTGGGTGGGGGCCCATTCATTGGGGGCCATGTTCCAACAGGACAATGCTCCTGTACACACTGCAAAGTCCACTTTCGAATGGTTTCTGGATAATGGTGTACATGTTATCGATTGGCCACCTTGCAGCCCCGATCTGAATCCGGTAGAAAACATGTGGGGTATACTCGCAAGAGCGGTGTATGCAGGAGGAAGGCAGTACAACAGTACTGCAGACTTGAAAAAGGCTATTTCCTCCGAATGGTCAAAAATCGAGAAAAAGTGTTTGCAAAAACTTGTAGAAACCATGCCGAATAGGATTTATGAGCTTATTCTGAAACAATGTGGAAAAATTTCTTATTAATTCAACATTAATTTGATGCTTGGTTCAGTGGACCTATCTTTTTGAAACAGCTTTTTCATGTAATTTTTGTTTTCCTTATTATTCCTATTATTTATATATTATTCATGTATTATTTTACATTGAATGAAGTAATGTTGTTTATAAAATAGTACTTTGTACACAATAAAAGCTTTTTTACCAACATAACTTTCGTTTTTACTTGTGGACCTATCATTTCGACACGCACTGTATCTTCTAAAAAATTCAAACTTGAAACGGTTACGTATGGCGATTCGTTTATAAGCGGTTTAAGTAAACTATTAATAAATTTTTCGAGAAAGTAGACTGGTGATATTCGTCTGTTTACGATTGGTCGGAGAGGCATTGAAATTTTATGTGTTTTGATTTTAACGAACATAGGCGGTACGGATGTATAAAGGGGGAATTGGTAGACCTTTGGCAGCCTTTCTTAGAACAACAAGATAAAGCTCGGTGGCTTTCATTAACTGACGAGACCTGATGATGTGCTAGTAAATAAGCACGAAACATGTTGTCTAACGGTTTTTTAACCTTTTAAAATTCTTTTAAATATTTTTAACGTGCCTTTTACAGCGGATTTTACTCTTTTAAATAATTAGCCCGTTAGTTTGTTAGTCTGTTAACACGATATCTCACGAACAAATGATCGCAGAGAGGTCAGATCAGTTTTAAAGTATTACTTTCGACACTGGCAAGAACCCTATTCATTTGCAACATTCGAATTTAAAAACTTCGTAAGTTATTAGAAATTTACGATTTTCTTAACATGGGAGAATAGGACAAAAATTCACTTAAACGTGCATTTAATGGAAACTTTTTACTGTAAAAATGTCAGACCAGTTTTAAAATATCAGTTTTGATGCCGGAATGAACATCAGTAACTATAAATATGCTACTTTGGAAATTTCGCAAGTTATTGGAAATTTACGAATTTTTTAACATGGCAGTATAGGACAAAATTTCACATAAATGTCAATTTTGAGAGATATTTTCGTCGTAAAGATGTCAGACTACTTTTGAAATATTATTTAGGACACTGGCATGATTATTAATGACTATGAATTTTCCAATATAAAGATTTCGTAAGTTATTGGAAATTTACGAATTTCTTAACATGGCTGAATAGAGCAAAATTTCACATAAACGTCAATCTTGAGGGATATTTTCAACGTAAAGATGTCAAACCACTTTCGAAATATTATTTAGGATACTGGCATGAATATCATAGACTACGATTTTTCCAATTTAAAAAATTCGTGAGTTATTTGGAATTTACGATTTACTTAACATGTCAGAATAAGGCAAAATTGAGCATAAATTTCCATTTTGAGGATCGTAAATACATTAGACAACTTCAAAATTACATTTATGATATTTGTTTGAACATGATTGAATACAAATATTCTAATAGGAAAATTTCGTAAATCATTCGTAATTTACGATTTTATCAACATAGCGAAATTCTAAATTTTTCATATAAATATGAATTTCGAGGATTATTGCATTGGAAATAGTAGGATGAAAACTAAACAACGGAATTGACCCTGATAAAATAAATTAATAGATTAGAATAAGATATATATATCGAAGTGAACGGTGGATAGCCTATTAGGCGGGGATTTCATAATATCAAGCTTTGGTCACATTCATTTCTTTTAACATGATTATAATATGTCTCGCACTAGAAATTTATGAGAATATAAATATGATGGGGAACTGAGCAGAGTCCACCTATGCCAACTAGTTTAAAAATGTTTTTTGTTTAATTCTAAATTATTTTAATTAAAGATTTAAATGTATGTAAATATTATGGTGTGTCACTTACACGATTTTCTCTTACCCTGCATTTTAATACTAAGATAGATATTTTGTGCTTTTTTAGTTAACATTTCTATAAAAGCGTGTTCTTTAAATTTTTAAAACTATAATATTATTATATAAGTAGCTCAATAAATTTGGCTGTTAAATTTTGAAAATGTAATTTCGCTAAACATTTAAGCATGTTCAGTTAGAAATTATTTAGTAAAAATAATCATATTTCGTTATATATATATATATATTTCTCATTGCAGTATGCTGTGTTTAATATTGTATGTCTAGTTTTCTGAAAATAACTTGGCACTGTCTTTTAATACTTTGCATGTTATAGCTAAAAAAAAAAATGAAAATGTTTTTTGCAATTTTTTAAAGAAACCTTTATCTCCCTGATTATATGCGGTAGAGACATATAAAATTAAATAATTAATGAGAAAGAGTCCTACTGCCTACATGCTACTGTCATATCGTATTTCAAGCATTAATTATTACAGGGTGAAGCCACATACTTTCATTTTACTTTAATTTTATACTGGTCCTCCTTTCACACCTCTTAAGTTTCAAAATGATTTGTTTAACATTTTTTGAAATACGTTTAAAAAAAATGTCTGAAATCGAAAGTGTACGGTCATTATGGAAAGGTAGTGTACCTAACAATTTTTTAATAATACTACTACTACTTCCTTTTTTTTTTTTTTTTCCCCATTTAGAAAGTTTACACCTTTTCAATATCATAATGCATTTTAAACGATTAGTGTTTTAATTAAATTCTTAATTGTTTTAAGTTAATATCTAATCAAAATGTAATATATATACATTTGTTTAAAAAAAAAAAGTGTATTTACAAATTGGATGTATTTTTTGAATGAAAGAAACTGAGGTTAACACAGATCTACAAATATAATGTTGGCAAAATTTATTTTGTTTATTTTAGCTGACACCTATATTTTTGATGTGCTGAAGCCGAAAATGAAGCCAGTTTTTCTCTGTCACACATAGCTTTTGCCAATACAGGGTGTCTACCGACACAATTCCTTCTCTTTCGGTAGTTTCTAGTATGATTCCATGATTAACTATAATTAATCATGGAATTATACTATAAAAGTAACCGTATAATTATATTGGTGGAAGAGTCATGAAAAAAAAAAAAATAGCGCACCCTGTATTGATAAAAATCTGTATGTGATAGAGTAAAAACTAGTTTCGGTTTCAGCCCAGCAAAGACCATCGACATCAGCCAAAATTATCAAATCAAAATTTTAGATTTAGACCTGTGAGATCTTTCACTATTGAGTCATATTAAATGAGGGAATTAAGTTCTTAATTTTGTTATGGACTAAATATAACCGAGCAATATTAAGCAACCATATGACATATTTTGCAATTATTTCTGATCATTTTATTAGAAGTAACATAATATAAATCAGCTTCTTTTTCAAATTTTATATTAAAAGTTTAATGTATGCAAAATGTACCACAACATTAATAAAAATTGTAGTTAAAAATATGTGAAAGCGCATAATTACAAATCCTACCAAAGGTAATACAAGCTTAGCCAACTTTATACCTCTGAATTATAATGTAGTTTTGATAAAAAAAAAAAAAAAAAAAAAAAAAATGTATAGCTTGTCTATATATATAAAGTCCGGTCATCTTGTCCCATCAATTTCCGAGGAGTTCTGTTCTCAAAGTTTGAATGTGGGAGGTGCCAAGTTCGATCTCTGGTTGAGATTTTCGGCGTATCCATTCGAAATTTTCCAAGGTTTTCTTAAAAACTTTTGTAAATAAGGGAACATCTTAGAATGATCTACACATAAGGCATTATATACAGGCCTACAACTCTGGAGTAATCAACGTGATTTCACCACCACAATATTATTAGTATATTTAGAAGCCTGTTTAAGACATTATAAACTGACGCGCATTTAAAATAAATCCCAAGACTGGATTTACAAGTACAAAAACGTCCAACTTTAAGTTTCTCTTCCTTATGTTGTATAAGAATCTGTACTTATGTAACGTATTTACTAGATTCTTACATTTATTCATGAAGATAAACTTACTGTTGGATATTTTTGTACTTGTAAATTGATAATAATGGAATTTATTTTAAGTATATGCTAATTTAGAGTGTCTTCAATACGCTTATAAACGTACTAATATTTAATCGGCGTTGGTTAAAGCCGATTGGCTATGCTAGGTTTCTAGACCTATGGGGATTGCCGTAAGTGTAGGTCTTTCTAAAATGCGTTATCCCATATTTATACAAGTTTTGGAGAAATCTGCGGAAAATTCCGAAAGTGTAGGTCGAAATTCGCAACCTTCGATCGAACCAGGCACCTTCCGCCTTCAAACGTTGAGAGCAGAGCTTCTCTGCCAATAGTGGGGCCTTCAAATAATAGGTATTTTTACATGGATAAATTTACCGAGCATTTCGTAATATTATATACGGAATTTACGGAGACTTGGAAGTTCATATATAAGTAATTTTACAGAGACTTGGATGTTCTTACATATGTAATTTTACATAGAATTGGACGTTTTTACGTATGTGACCTTACAGAGACTTGAATATTTTTACAATGGTAAATTTACAGAGACTTAGATGCTTTCACATGCTCGAATTTACGGAGACTTGCAAACTTTTACATACGTAGATTTACAGAGACTTTGATGATTTACAGATTTAAATTTACAGAGACTTGAATATTTTGATCTATGTAAATTTACAGAGACTATGATTGATTTACAGAATAGTTTCTCTGCATTTTGACAGAATCTCTTTGTTTAATTCTCAGTAAATTTACATAAGACTTAATATAATTAATTACCAATAGATTCTCTGTAAATTTACAGAAAAATTTTTAACAGTATAGGATCGAAACCGGCACTTGTCATCTACTAGCTTCGAGAGCAGCTTCGGTCACTGGTGGAGCCTAGCTGTAGATTGAAGTGAATCATTCTATAATAACTTCATTCTATAATAACAGCTTTCGTAAGGTTGAAAAAAGCTGAAAAAATTTATAACTATGTGTGCTAACTGTGTAAAGATGCTTTAAAAATATTCTAAATAAAAATTAATTTTCTATCTTTCTCTCACGTGATTACTTTTTTAGTCCTGCATAAAATATTTCGATATCTCCTTCTCTTTGGAATTAATAAAAGAAATATATATTTATATTAGCATGATATTGGTTAAAATTTCTGTATTAAATCACGCAATCTATTATCTGTATAAATACATGTGTATTTTAACTATTAAAACCAATCATTTTGGGCATTTTTAGTTTTTATAAGATAATATATTAAGTTTTTGCTTGTTAATTAATTAATTTTAATTCATATTTATTTTTTATAGGTAAGCATTCCTCTCCATTTTGAAAATGTACAGTGTTTTAAAATTTTCTGGTGAGTTATGTTTTCTCATTCTCTTTATTAAATACTCATTTATTCACGAAATACATACTTTAAATTTAAAAGTTAAAAAAAAAAAAAAAATACACAAAAAATATTTTAATATAATAATTTATTACGTTTCATATCATATATACGTATGCAAAATGCACCTTTTAATTAAAATTGAAAATACTTTGAAATTTTGGTCGTGTAAAAATATGTATAAATTGTGTAATATATTTATCTGCTTCCCATAAGTGTAAAGTAAATTACACAAAAAAGTATTTTATTATAGTAATTTATTTATTTTTCACAATATATTCTCCTTTTTTACTTGTAAAACATTTTATAAATATTTTTTATTTAATAAAGGGTTACTTTAAAGCTGCGTTTTATTAAATTCTAACTTAATAACTTTTCCTTAAAATATGAGTAAAAAAAAAAAAAAAAAAATCAATGCCATTTTTCTAATTTTACCTGACCTATGCATTATACCTTGCTCATTAATTTCTTTAATATACACTTTTTCAAAAGATATTTTTCATTTTATAAGAAAAGCATATTTAATTATTATAATAATTTATTTACTTTTAATATCATATGTGCTATTTTTACTTGCAGGATATTGATTGAACGATATTATAAAATGTTACTTTAAAGCTAAATTTTGTTGAAAACTAAATCTTATATCTATATATTAATAGGCAAGCATAAAATTTGTTGTCCCTTTTTAACATATTAATTATAGGAGTAGAGGGTTGAAAATGGTATCATTCGAAAGGTATGGTTAACCGGAAGGTGCGAATACAAATATTATTTTCTTACGATGTCAAGAAGGTAATTAAAAATACATTTATTTTTTATGCATTTCCCCCCATTTTTCCCTTTTATACACGTATTCCTTTACATTAAAAAATACCTAAAAGTAGAAAGTTGTTAAATCTGGCAATTTCATAAAGCTCAAATAAAACCATAGACACAGTAATTTGTATAATGTAGCATCACTATACGCAAGCGAAGTGATGACGTCACTGTCTGTCCATGGAGCCATCAAAAAGATTTTCTACGTTAATTGTCCATTGGATTTTTTGTAAAAAATTATTAAAAAATAACGGAAATTATCTGCCGATTTTAATTCCGATATTTGGGTATAGTTATATATAAGTTACTGTCTACTTGTGTTTGATTGAGTTATTTTTTTCTGTAAAATTGATAAAATTTAATTTAAAATTACAAAACTCCAGAAAAAAAAAATGGCAAACTTCCAGTTTCGAATGTAAACATAAACATTTCATTTCAAAGGGTGATATCACGGAGTAGGTGATATTTAAACAATAAATATTCAACTAATATACTAATTAAAAGGAAAATGGATTTGTTACTAACTGCTGCATGTATAAGTAGACGATACGCAAAAAATTCCGATTTCCGTTTTTTGCTGAATTTACATGTTTTGAGCTTTCTTTACGTTTCAATTAACTGAAATTGGCTACTTATTTTTTAAAAAAGTGTCTTTATTACTAGCTTTTGTGGGTAGAAGAAGCAAGTAGAAGATACATAAAAACTTTTGATTTCTGGTTTTCGATGAATGTACACGTTTTGAAATTTCCTTGCATTTTAATTAAGTGAAATTGACTACTTATTTTTATTTTTTAAAAAGTGGATTTATTTTTCTTTCCTCTGCATATATATGTAGAAAATATAAGATTCAGAAAAGTTTTAGATTTTCGGTTTTCGATAAAGTTACACGTTTTGAAATTTCCCGAACTCAATTCGACCATTATTGAAAAATATCTTTTTTCTTTTTTTTTTTTTTTTTTTTGTTCAAACACTGTACTTTATGAACCAATCGAATTAATTTAACAGAATTTGATACTTGGTTGGGCCTTAGTTTGACATGGTACCTATTAGCTTCTGGGCTGTATCACACAACAAGGGGCATTTTCACGTTGGGATTTTCTCTCATTTCAGGAAAGGCTAACATCTACATAGAGAAATAGTTATATTAAGTAAAACTGCTGATTCAGTTAAGTGAATATCAGCAAACAATTGCCGCAGCTGTGTTGCAATTGCATTCCGTTTAGGACAAGGCAATAACTTTGCTTTGCCTCGCTTTGCAAAAAAAAAAAAAAAAAAAATGGTCGATTTTCGACCACTGGGCGATACTAGTATATATAAATGTGAATGTCCGTGAATTTATTTGACTGAGTTTCACGCAAAAACTGCTTGACGGATTTCGATGAAATTTGTAATGGAGATAGCTTATACCCTAACTTAAAAAGTTGGCTACCTTTTATTCCGAAAAAAAATTTGTTTTTGCGATTTTTATGCATAAAATAGCAATTTTGTAAGCTAATAATAGCAAAAAATTAGCCATTTATATTTATCCATAATTTAATTGTTGCCAAAAAAAAAAAAAAAAAAAACGAATTTATTTATTTTTTTCAACAGGAAAATAAATACATTTATTTAAACGTGAACGATAAAAAATTATAAAAAAAAAAAAAATTATGCATCTCACAAAAATTGACGTCATTTTTAATTAAAAATTTCTTTTACACATTGATAAAGTGCTAATACGCAAGCGAAGTGATGACGTCACTGGACGTTCGTGGATGCAAGAAAAATATTTCCTATGTTAAACGTCCATTGGATTTTTTGTAAAAAATTATTAAAAATCGCGGAAAATTATATCCCGATTTCAATCCCCATATTTAGGTATAGGTATGTATTAATTATCATGTCCATGCGTTAGATTAAGTTATTTTTGTTCTAAAATTGACAAAATTTGAATTTTTAATTTCAAAAATCTAGGGGGAAAAAATGGCAAATTTACATATTCGATTGAAAACACAAGCATTTCATTTAAAAAGATGATATTTACACAATAAATATCCAACTAATATACTAATTAAAAGGAAAATGATAAATATTCTATCATAATTTGAAGTCAAATTTGTTTTCAAATGTCTAAATAAAGTATCTGATATAAGATACTAATATGTTTCAGCGGAATAGATTTGATATCGGTCATCCTTATCAGAAAAAAAAAAAAAAAAATATCGCCAAATTATTTGGCGAACATAATTTAATTCCTTTCAAAAATCATGGTTATTTTAACAATTATATTAAGAGAGTAATGAATAATATGAAACAATATTTCGTACAATGCATATTACGAAAATATACATCTGGCATGCATATTTTCGCATTACGTTTTTGATCACCAAATACAATAAGCGCCAAGAACGACAGAGTTTTGAAATTCAAAATTAAAATTTTGTCAATTTGACAGCAAAATAACTCAATCTAACACATGCACATGATAACTAATCTATACTAATATTATAAATGCGAAAGTTTGGATGGATGTTTGTTACTCAATCACGCCACAACAGCTAAACGGATCTGGATGAAATTTTGTACAGAGATAGATAATAGTCTGGAATAAGACATAGGCTACTATTTATACCGAAAAAAATGTAAATTTTTAATTAATATATAATATAGATATTTCTTCTATAATAAAACTTTAAAATAATTTATTTTAATTTTTAATTGTTGCCGAAGAATATTTCACGCGAATAATAATAAAAAAAATAATAAATATTAAATTTGCTTAGGCACATGGCAACATAACGTTATTATCAAAATTAAATAATAAGAAAATAAAAGCTAATTCAGATCTGTATTAAAGAGCTTTATTAGTTGATAATCCTGGGTATATTTTTAATTTTAATTTTGAAGTAGATAGGACATTTTACGCCAAGGACTCTATTTTTGTGACAGATACCTTAAGCCAAGTAGTCCATAAAAATATAAACAAATCTGTACATATAAAAGAGTAAACTCACTGATTCACTGACTCAACACTGCCATGACGATTCTGTGGGAAAGAGGGTCACAAATTTTAGTGACCAGGTTGGTTTTCGGAGCCTGACCCCCAACTAAGACGGAACTTTGCAAAATACCCCCCCCCTGTCCCCCTTGGGGGGCAGAAGGCTTAACTCGGCTCCAAATTACTTAACGGTGAAGAAATTGCAGATGGAAAGACCAGACTTGAGTTCAAAAAAATTATTTTCTGCGATTTTGGAATTTTGGATTTTTAAGGGGGGAGAGAAGGGAAAAGGTTTTAGAAGAAGGGTACTCAACACACGAGGAAATCGAACTGAACACACACTACAAAGGGATTTTATGAAATTCCACCCTACCGCCCTTTGGAGAATGGGGGGCAAAAACATGTATTCATACGTAACGCTGCACTAAATTACCTAAGGTTGGAAATTTTTTATGTAAGGGACGATTATATGTATCTAACTCATAGTATGAAGAGATTTTGCGAAATTCCCTCCTCCTTCCCCCCTTTAAGAACGGGGGGAGAGCTTAAAAAAAAAAAAAGTTTTAAAGCATAGCTCAGCTTTAAATAATTTCAGGATCTCAATTTTTTGATGTGTCGGTTAGGTATGTGTATGCAACATGCAATATAAAGTAATTTTGAAAATTTACCCCCCCCCCTTCCTCTTGGGGCGGGCGGGGCAAAAACCACATTTTGAAGCTTAAATCCGTCCAAATTACCTAAGAATGGCGAATTTTGGTGTGTGGGTGTTAATTAAGTGTGCGAAATATGCACTTTGATGAGATTTTGTAAAACTTTCAACTGTAACCACGAGGGAGGGGGAGTAAAAAGCAGGTAAGGGACTGCCGAAGGCATTGGGGCTCCAGACTCGACTGTGACGAGCGGGAATACCGCGACAGAAAGTAGCAGGAACTTAAAATTAGATTTTGACGGATTTTAATGATTTTTTTTTTTTTTTTTAAGATATTTTATTATTATTAATGATATGCTGTTTTGGGGATTCATTTCAATATAATGACCAGCGAAGCGGGCAAAGCCTGCTAGTTAATATATATATTTTTTTTTAGATAATAACTTCAAAAAATTCATCATTAAAAATCATTTTTAATTTTAACTGACATGTAAATAAAACCTTGTTCGTTAATTTTTTACACACGCAGTTCTTCGTAAGCCACAATTTTTGTTTTAATAAAAAAGCCATAAATAAAAGAAAATTTATTAACAACAAATCTTTTTTTTTCTTTTATTGAGTTGCCAGTTGTGTCACATTCGTGCAAATTTAAAACATACTTTTTTTTATACTTTTGTAATTAATTATTTATAAATAACAAGAAAATTTATTTGATGCCGTATAAAATAGAATTTCCTTGCCATAGTCGACATATAATTAAAAGAAAAAATATCATTACCTCAAGCACTGTTTTTTTTTTTTTTATCTGGTTATGATCTGTAAATAAATGGGACAGTTGTAGATTATTATTACTGTCAGCTACTACTACTAAAAAAAAAAAAAAAAAAAAAGATAATAACAATAATAATAATGATTTTTTTTTCTGACTTATTAATGGAGATTGGATATTTGATAACACGGATTTTCCCGCTTTTAATAGGTAGTTCCAAGATGTAAAATGCTGTCAGTTATTTATTAATGTATAACTAGAGAAAACTGGTATTGTAACTTAATTCTTCGCAGATGTATTGATAAAACAGTTGTGAAAATAAATCAAAGAATTAAAAATATACTTTGTAAAATATTAGAAAAAAAAAAAAAAAAAATCCGCTGACTTACATTCCTGCAAAATAATGCTGTATGCGCATAATAACTCATTTTTCAAATTGGAATCGACATATACAGTGTGTTAGAAAAACTTGGCTTGAATTCCCTAATATCGATCATAATAAATTACATAGATAAGTAAATAAATGTATTAAATATATCAATATCAAAAATTGCACAAATTAACCTTTTTATAAGGCCCCCATAGAAAGAAAATTCCCATTGAGTGAAATACGCTTATTATGCTAATAAGATCTACACAAAGTTGCGGTATAGAAAGGTCTAGAGGTATATGTTCAAACGAAATTGCTGGCAGATTAGCCGAAAAGTAAAATATAAATATTTTTATTTATTTATGGTATCTTATTTTTACTCGAATTTCTGTATGACACCTAAAGCATTTTCTATGTAATCTGAGGATACCCCCTTATATATATATATATAACATATATGTATAATGGAGAATATAATTAGATATATGGAAAATTGGTTAAAGTAAGCTTTTTTTTTGCATTCTCAATCCAGAACTTAACTCTTGTTTTTTTTTTTTTTTTTTTTTTCTTTTGGGGGGGGGGGGGGGGCTAAATGTTTTCAAGATGTTATTCCAGATCAATGAAAAATTTAAAATTGTAACATTCAATTGTGAATGTCAGTGCTTTTTTATTAATTTATTTTATTTTTTGGGGGGGGGGCGAGGGGGTCTATAAAGTTTTCACTTTATACACCGTTATACGGTTAAATTCAGAATGAAGAGGTAAGATGATAATAATGGTCTACAGGCAGTGGCAGATCCAGAATTTAACTTTTTTTTTGGGGGGGGGGGCGGCTAAGTGTTTTCAAGATGTTATTCCAGATCAATGAAAAATTTAAAATTGTAACATTCAATTGTGAATGTCAGTGCTTTTTTATTTATTTTTTTATTTTTTTTTTTTTGGGGGGGGGGCGAGGGGGTCTATAAAGTTTTCACTTTATGGACCGTTATACGGTTAAATTCAGAATGAAGAGTTAAGATGATAATAATGGTCTTCAGGCAGTGGCAGATCCAGAATTTAACTTTTTTTTTTTTTTAGTGTTTTCAAGATGTTATTCCAGATCAATAAAAATTTAAAAATTTAAAATTGTAACATTCAATTGTGAATGCTTTTGGGGTAGGGACCTATCCCCCCCCCCCTTTAGAAACGCCACTGTCTTCAGATTTGAGTGAGGGAATTTAAATTATGAAATATCTTTCATACATACTTGTGTACACTTAATGTAAACATTTCTTCTATTTTCAATATAACCTATTTTTAATTCTGCATAAGTGGTTTGCTTTCATAATCACTACTGGAAATGTAATAATAAATTACTTCTTAATAACATTTCATAATTGATGTTTAAAGCAAGATTTTGTGATACATCCCATTATCTCAAACATGTTCTCTGACTAATTCCCAAAAATAGCAAAAAACTTAAGCAACAAGATTTATTTATTTATTTATTTTTTTTTTTTTTTGACTTCTATAGCAGTCTGTACTCTTATCTTCAGTGATGTTTTATTCCCATTCTGCTGACATACCATGTCGACACCCCGAGATTTATTCCTCACCTCAGGGTTCAAAAACCTACCGATTAGGTCTCCAATTACGGAAGGATTAAGGTTTGTGGTTAGGTAATACAGTGTGTTGATCCTCTTTACTTTATTGCCAGTACGAGGCTATTTTCAACGATAAAGATACTCTTTTATTTCATTTATTTATTTATTTATTTTTTTTTTTTTGTGCATTGGATCCTACTGAAAATAAAAATTATACAGATTTAATGGTGGTAATTTCTTAAAACGCAGCTAAATATTCTTTTGTAAAATAAATTTCGATGATGCACGCTGAAACAATGAACTGTGAATATGTTTTGTGATCTTAAATTGTTTCCATGCGCGTATATCAGAGTTGCCAACATTTTAAACTTTTAAATCAGAATTTACACCAGTATTTTTAAATGGAATATGTTATATATATTTTCGACGATTAATATTACCGAAAACAGCTGGAAGAATTTTCCGGTTTGAAGTCTCCCTTGAAAAACGAGAGACTTGGCACCTATGGCGTATATTAATTAATATTGAAACAGAAACACATCTCATTAACAAAAGATTTAATATCTTATGTATATGAAATGTGATTAAAATATTTTCCCTAAAAACTAGCATTCATGAGTTCTATTTTTCAAAACTAAGTTATTCTGTTTTCGTTCTAATCCAGTTTTATAGAGCTCCAATTAATTTCTTATTAAATCTTTTTCTGAAACCGCTTTCTATCTATTTTAAATTTTAATAATTCCAGTTTTATTAATTTTGTTCTCAATTCTATAACCTCTTTTATTTTATTATGAAGCAAAATATATTGTATAATTTGAATTTAAATTGCAGAAAAAACTAGAATATTTTTCACAGACGCTGTTTGTCTGAGCCAAATAAAACTAATGAGTAATCATGTGGTACATTCTTTCTCTCCACACACGTGTGTGATCTACCTTGTTCATACAGCGTATTCCTGATATTTCTCTTTTATTATTACTATTATTATTATATATACAGTGAAACTTCCATATATCGATGTCATGGTTCTACGGAAAAAAATAAAGAAAGAAAAGAAAGAAAGAAAGAAATCGATATACAGAAACTTCTATATAGAGAAAGAATCTTTTGTGAGTATCACCTACGTTCATATATACGTATAATTAAAAACAAGAAAAAACGAAATGTTGCACACATCTCAAAACACATTTTTTTTTTTTTTTCATATTCGTATGCACTTACATTTTTGTAGCAAAGGTTCTTATGACTTGCTGTACAACAGTGTCGTGTCTTCAGTAATTCAATATGTACAATCTTCAGTGACTTCAGTACGACAAATGCGAATTTAGGTTTGTTGTCCATAAGGAAAGGGAGGGTTGTACAGTTGCTTTTTTTTTCAATATTAAATTTTCCATGCATATTTTCAATGTTAACTTTTTCCGAAAGAATTTCAGATTTGTTTAACAAAAGAAAAAAAAAATAATAACAATAAATAAATAAATAAAATAAAATGAATATATATATATAATTTATTCCTGGTAATCTAAATGCATTATTTAGTAAATAAGATGTTCTTGCAATATTTTTAACTTGCAATACTAAATCGTTTTATAAAAAAGAAAACTATTTTCCTTTGATAACCGTTGCTTATCCATAAATTACAGTTCATTCTTTTAAATTGCGCAAGTTTATTTTACTATGGCTAAATTTAGCAATAAATGTCCGTTGAAATACCTTTAAAGGATAATTTATATATTCTTAATGACAAGATGTAGACTTCATGTCTACTTGGAAACAAACGATTTTTGTGGTGTGAGAGTTGGCATAAACGTTTGGCGTAAATATTTATAATTGACTCTCTAAATTTAAAATATTTATATTATTTTATTCGAGAGATAATGGAATGCGTTTGGCTATGAATTTGGCTCTATTTTCGGAAAACTAGGCGTTGTTCTGCAGTTGGATTTGGATGTTAACTGTCAGACATGCAGACTGAGAACACACGCACTTCGCTCCTAATCTCCTGGCCACTAATACGTAGTTCCGAAAGCTCTCTCTCTCACCCCATTTCCCTCAACCCTCTGAATGTCTGTAAGACTGTATTATATAGCTTTTTAAGATATTATAAAAATATTTCATTCCCATGCTAAGATGTGATGCTTACATAAAGTTGCTTACTTCAAACTGGTGGTTTTTTCTTCTTCACGGCCTGAAATCTTTGTGTATCTGAGGTTATCTGCGGATTATTTTTAAAGTACTGCAAGAAAACAATATCCTATCAACTGCATGCATTTCTTCTTCTTCTTCTTTTTTTCCACAGCAATCCAGAATTAATATGTTTTGACTGTTAATACTTATAAAAGACAGAATCAAAATGTAAAATGACTCAGTATGTGATGAAATCAAAGAAATTCGTCCCACCTTTGAAATTTTTGGGCTACGCCTTTTCTACTTATTATGATAAATCGATTGCATGTCCTATAAAAAATGACAGTAATAGACCTCCTTAGAGCCTTGTTTTTATGGAATAATCTCAAAGTTGTTTTTATGGAATAGTTTTGAACATTTATTTATTACATTTCACTTCTTACATACAAGGATTTTGGAGGAGTGACTTGTTGCATAAATCATCTAACCAAACCACAAAATAAGTCAGTATTTCCTGTGGCTACTTATCTTCTACCTAATACCCAATAATATGCTTATAAAAATGTAACGTAAGAGAAAGTAGAGTGAGTGCCACACCAGATTATTTTTAACCGACTTCAAAAAAGAAGGAAGGTTCTCAATTCGAACCGTATGTTTTTTTTATGTTTGTTAGCTCATAACTTCTGAACGGATGCTCTGATTTTAATACTTTTTGTTTTGTTGAAAAGGTCTTGGTCTACAATAGGTCCCATTGTAATATCTGTACCATCTAAAGAAAATACAGGGTGCCCCAAAAAATCAGTCCCAACTCATTTAACTGCTAAACGGCTGCAGCTATAGTGATAAAAATGGTATGTGAGTATAGCAAAGTGGATATGCCGTACAAGGTTAAACCGCTTGCAGCGCCACCTGGTGGAAAATAGCGGAGTTAGTGTTCCTATCTCGAAAACGGTTCTAAAGAAAAAGTGAATTACAAAGCTGAAGAGTATCACCGATTTAGTACAAAAAGATAGTTTAGACATTCATGCTAACGTTCCTATCTCGAAAACGGTTCAAGACAGGGGAAAAAAGTGAATTATAAAATTACAGAGCATCATCGATTCAGTACGAAAAGATAGTTTTGACATTGGTGCTAAAAATACAAGGCTAAAACCGTGCATTTTTTGTTCGCAATTTCTTACACTATAGACACTTCAGCTACATTGCTCACGTTGTAGCGTAGCTGGTGAGACATACGCTATATAGTTCAAAATACTGTTACTTGATATTTTTTGTTTTGTTGTAGAGATCTTGGTCTGAAGTGGGTCCCATTATAACATCTTTACTATCTAAAGAAAATAAAGTGCCATCTGGTGAAAAACAGCGTAATTAGCGCTCCTATCTCAAAAACGGTTCAAGATGGGAAAAAAGTTGATTACAAAGTTGTAGAGCATCATCGATTTACTACGAAAAGACAGATTTTAGACATTATTGCTAAAAATAGAAAGCTTAAAACGCGAAGTTGTTTGTTCGCAATTTCTTACACTGTGCACACTTGAACTACGTTGCACACTTTGCAGCCTAGCGGATGACACGTATACTCGGTGGTTCAAAGTACTGTTACTGTAAGCGGTCACATCGATTAGCGCAAAGTCGTTTTCAACCAACTTCAGAAAGGAGGGTGTTCTTAATTTGAGCTATGTGCTGTTGTTGGTGTTGTTGGTGTTTATAACTTCGTAAGAGATGCTCTAATTAACCGACTTCAAAAAGGAGGAGGTACTCAATTCAAAGCGTATGTTTTTTTGTTTTTGTTTTTGTTTGTTAGCTCATAACTTCTGAACGGATGATCAGATTTTGATACTTTTTGTTTTATTGTAAAGGTCATGGTCTGAAATAGGTCCAATTGTAAGATCTTTACGATCAAAAGAAAATACAGGGTGCCCAAAAAAGTCAGTCCCAACTCTTTTAGCTGCTGAACAGCTGCAGCTATAGTCATAAATGGTATGTAGGTAAAGTAAAGTGGACATGTGCTACGCGATTCAACCTCCTAAAGCGCCACCTGGTTGAAAAGAGTGGAGTTAGCGATCCTATCTCGGAAACGTTTCAAGACAGGGGAAAAAAGTGAATTATAAAATTGCCGAGCATCATCGATATAGTACGCAAAGATAGTTTAGACATTAATGCTAAAAACAGAACGCTTAAAACGTGCATTTGTTTGTTCACAATTTCCTATTTTGTGCACACTTGAACAACATTGGATATGTTGTAGCATAGCGGCTGATATTTATGCTATGTAAAATTGAAAGTATGGTTATTATAAGCTGTCACATCGATTAGACGTTTTAAACCGACTTCATAAAGGAAGAGGTTCTCAATACAAACCATGTTTCTCGTTGTTGTTGTTGAAATTTGTTAGCTTATAACTTCGTAAGAGATGATTTAATTTTAATACTTTTTTTGTTGTCGTAATGATCTTGGCCTGAAATAGGTTTCATTATGATTTCATTAAGATATAAAAAATTACAGGATGCTCACCAAAGTCTGTTCTGAACGCATGCAGCTACACTGGTGAAAGCAGTATGTAAGTATCGATGTTGAAACTTCTGTCCGTCAGCTGCAATGCATATTTTGCTCTTTGTTTGAACTTTACGCCGCGCAATTTCCAGCGCAGCGGGTGTCACGTATTTACTGTAGAGTTCAATATATATGCCTAACAGAATTTTCGGTTACGAATACAGCGTATCCGTTTTTTACATTTCTAAAGACTTTTTAATTTAACGTATGTTCGTTCAATAGATAGTATTTTGCTCATATCCGATAAAGGCAAGAAAAGTGACACAACTTAAAAATGCAGCATTTGAGAAAAATCATCTTAAAAATAACTTGACTAGAATAAAACTGGCACAACTGTCTCTCGAGTGGATACCTTTTTAGATGGAGATGTAACTTTTTTGTTCACATTGTGTGCATTTTATGTATTTTTCAGTGATATAAACAATTTTTTGAGTAATGTCACTTTTCTCGGAAGTTGTGATTTGTGAAACTTCCGTCGAACGTCTTCTGTTGCTCTACTATATAAATAAGTTTTCTCTGAAAAGAGAAAAATAAAATCTTTTTGTAAAAAAATAGAACCGACTCCAAAAAGGAACTACTATTCAAACAAGTAAAAATGAAAGAAAATTGGCAGAAAATGTAACTGTAAATTGCGCCTAAAAGTATAAAATAATTTCCTTCGCCAAACAACCTATAACACTACAATTAATCATAACTTTTGAAGTAGGCGCAAAATTAAATAAAAATTGATACCTTTATTCAATACAAAAATTAAATCATATTTAAAACACATATCTCACATTGTTACCTGCAAAACGCAGCCGAAAACTACTTTGATTCAAGAAAACAAATAAGATTTCGTAAGCAGCTAAAGTTGGTGAAGACGCTGGTATCTGACGTCCTTGGTGAAAGAAAAATCGCAAAATTATCTGGCAAACATATTTCATTTCTTTGGGATATCATGAATATTTTGATAAGGTATATCAAGAGAGTAATCAAGAATATGAAACAACACATCGTACAATATATGTTACGAAAATATACATCTTGCGTGTATATTTTTGCCTTACGTTTTGATCGCCAAATCCAAAAGCCATCAAGGATGATAGTTATCAAAGTTATACCAAATTTTCAAAGGAAACTCTAACTTCGTAGAAACATAAATACCGCATTGTGAAGAATGTTCACTGTTCTATGTAGATGCTACTAATGGACCAATTGTATCCAGTGATAAAGTAATAAAGGAAACATGAAAATGGATCATTCGAGACGACAGCATTTGTTGCTACCGATCTAACAACAAACCTTTAAAAACTAATTAAATTTTATTTAATTTTGCGCCGACTTCAAAAGTTATGATTAATTGTAGTGTTATAGGTTGTTTGGCGAAGGAAATTATTTTATACTTTTAGGCGCAATTTACAGTTACATTTTCTGCCAATTTTCTTTCATTTTTACTTGTTTGAATAGTAGTTCCTTTTTGGAGTCGGTTCTATTTTTTTACAAAAAGATTTTATATCCATTTCGTTGCATTATTTTCTGTTCGGAAAATTCTTACTTATTAGTCATATTATTAGTCGTATAGTCATTTAACGCCTTTTTACATTTTCTTATCCATATATGGCAGATAAATTATTTTTTCGAGGTAAAATTTTAGAAACTGAGTTTTTGTCATACTTACACAGTTCGTGGGTTCCTGAATCTTAAAATGAGGTTTTTATCGGTTGCACTGTGTGTTTTTCTCTCCGCTTCTCTGTACGGGAGTCTGTTAACAGCATCCATCAAAATGAAATATTAGCAAGAAATCTAAACTCGGTATTCTAAATGTTTATCATAAAGGAATGCTGCTTGTAAACTTTTATTGAAATCGGTCAAATGGTTCGTGTACAGGGATGTACAAGAGAATATAAATAGATTACGTATATGGACGAAACTTTTGGTCGGTATACAGTCTAACAACTTTAGACTGTACTAAACAGAATGAAATTCACAAACACCTTTAATGTACACAAAAACCTGTTTGACATAGAATTAAGTATGAAAAGTACATATCTTTCGTTTAAGTGGCCTCATAAAAGAATTCTAGTATATTCTAGTATTTAAAAAAAACGGCCCACACCGGAAGTAATAAAAGGACAAAATTGACTAGAAAAAGACATCGAGGAGCGGGAGGGTAGGGCTGGGGCATTAGACCTATCGTCCAGGATTTATACGTCTCGCCTATTATATGTGTCGGCGGTGGTAAGGGTGGTCGGGCGGGAACCACCGCACTTTAGAATGTAGAAAACGAGTGAAAAAAAAAATGATAAAACTCCATAGAAATAGCATGCGACGAAAACCAAAAATCTTACAATGTCAAGTGTGTTAAAAAAAAAGTCTTACACCGGAAGTAATAAAAGGACAAAATTGACTAGAAAAAGACATCGAGGAGCGGGAAAGAGCTCCCGAAAGTGGACTTCAAGTTGTCTCGTAGATTATTTATTTTAATTATTATTGCTGCTTTGATAAATTTAACTATGCTATTTGGTGAAAGTAAAACTTCTAAATAACACGTAAGGCTACTCAAAATGAATGGAAATGATTTTATAAAGTAGTCTAGGTGGAAACTCTCTGAATATCTTAATATATATATATATATATATATATATATATATATATATATTTAAATTAATTAAAATAGATATTTATTTTATATATAAATATATTTATACATATATAATTAATGTATATGAATCATCTACAATATTCAGACAGGAGCTCTGTGGGGTTGTATCTTCTTTTATATAGAAATTTATGTCAAGTAAAACTGATTCAGGAACTGTTTTAAAATGTTGTTTAAGGTACACTAGAATTTTTTTCAATACAATACATCATATCTTATACTTGTCTATATTAACGTAGCGTAAGAGAGAGTAGTGTAAGTGGCACACACCAGATAATTAGGTTATTCATACAGATATATATTTATATGTATGTATATATATATATATATATATATATATATATATATATACATATATTTTGTGAGGAGGTGGGCAGACTTAAGAGTCTGATTTCTCGTGGTAATTTACTAATTTAAATGTTCAGAAGTTTTCAAAAATACCCAACCACGCGTTTCTTTCTTCTTTCTTTTCTCTTTTTCTCTCTTTCTTTCTTTCTTTTTTTTTCCTTTGTGTGTGTTAATTGTGTTAAGGGGGTACATCTCAGATCGTCAAGGTCATCCAAATCCCAAGTCATTCTATGGCGAAAATGTTTACAGAATTACATACTACCAAACTGTTATTTTCAAATCCTGTTTTCATATTCTGAAAAAACACAGCGTTAATATGTTAGAGATAATCTGCCTCTAGCGCGGTTTGCCACTCCCCCCCCCCCTCCTCCCATTTTTTTGCGCATCTCCAAACAACCGAAATTTTAAGCGCCTGCTAAAGCATTGAAACAAGTTTTCGATTTAATTGCACAAATCTACAGAATTTCAACAAAAATTTTAAGAAGCAAAATATTCAACTTTCTAGAAAATTTAATTTCTAAATCGTGATGACTTTTAAATTTAATTACAAGTGAATTTTCTTTATCTGCTGATTACAAAATAGATATAACAAATTTATATAGCCAGCTATTATGCAATGAAGTATATTTTTACGGTAGAACAACTTGTCTAGGCAGAAAAAAAAAATTAAAAACAGGTGTCTGCAATTACTTCATTTCCACCTTTATTTCATTCTTTCCAATACGTATTCCTCCCTTTCTTTACATATTTAATTACCTGTAGACTGTATGTCTTGTATTTCCTTTTGCATAACATACATGTGTGAGATGTTAACACAGTAATAGTTCCGTATACGATGACGCATAGTGGCTATACTTCCAGTTTGTGTCGCAATAAACTGGAACAAAACACTCTAAAAATGTCAGTATCTAACGCTTGAACGTTCTTGGCCTTGACCAAAAACTTTAAATATGTTTTCACTATCCCACAGGTATTCGCTGACATTGGTGTTTTTCATTCTTTTTTGTTGTCTTTGATATATTCTAATTTAACGTTTTTATGCATTAAAACCGTTTTGAGTTCTGTTACTTCCCAATAGATTAATTTATGAAATGTGCATTTTGCAATTGGCTCTATGATGAGCTTAAGTTACAGAGTTTATTATACAAATGAAGGTAAAATCTAATTGCAGTGATAAAATATGTTAAAGATAAGCTTCATTAGCAAGGCCCAATCAATGCAATGTGCAGTTTAATGACCTCCTTTCCAATGTTGCCAATTTTAGGGACTTTTTTATTCAACATCTACTACTAATTTTATTTTTAATGTTTGCTTAATCACATCGAAAATTAATCGTCTATCACATATATCAAGCATCGCTCATCAAAATTATTGGTGATTATTTAATTTAAAAAAAATGGTCTCTAAATTTGGCAACACTGCTCCTTTCACGTAGCTTATAACTAAAATAACTAAAAAAAATTCAGAATAGCACATTTATAGCAGTTTTCACGTGAAAAAATATTAACTTGAGGTTGTGGTTGAGGTTTAACGTTGCTGTAGAGTTACGTAGTGGGCAGTTGATTCACACTTAGAAGTAAACTGGAGACATGCTATCCCAATTTGAAACCTCCGCGTAGGAGATACCTTTCCCGCTGGGGCAACCTACAGAATATTATCTTGAATGTTGTTTTGCAAATGTTGGCCAGTTTTGCAATCTTTGCTTAGGATTAAACAATAGAAATTCGAATAATAAATATATAATTACCATATTTAATTTAGGGGCAACATAATTATGTATAAAATTATGGTACTTCTAAAAGCCTGACACACAGATCCTTGGACCTACTGGATCGTGTGTTAAACAAATAACAAACCGGGCTGCCGAGAGAGATGCATAGAGGAGAGCTATGTATAAAATTCCTTCCAATAACAACAAACTACTTAGAGACTTTCATTCACGTAAACGAATCGACCTGGAATGAATACACTGCAAAATGGAGGAATTGGTGTATTCGTATTAAATGCATCAGTTTTCTTTCAGTCCTCCTGTAATTACAAAATAGTTCATACTTATGTAAGAGTGTTCCAAAATATCTTTTTTCCTGTTGAATTATAGTATGAAATAAAAAAGCAGCCCATAGCCGTATAATGTATTAGAAAACTGATGCTGAATTAAAAAAAAAAAAAAAAAAAATGCTTAAGAACGACCAACTCTGCTATTGATTTTGCTTTTCTAAGTACCATGTTTGAGTTCTGGATGAAAATCCTGTTCTCTGGCCCATTCTGTGGACTTTTATTTTATTTTATTTTATTTTTGTTAGTTTAATTTTTGCAGCAAATATTTAGTAATACATGTAGAATTTAATACATACATATATATATATGTATATATATATATATATATATATATATATATATATATGTATATATATGATACTTTCAAACTCTATTACTCTATTTACTTGTATCATACTACACCATTATCACCTCATAAGGATTTAAGCAATCTTGTATTTTATTTCGCGATTATTATCACATTTTTTTTTTTCTGCGAGAAGGCCATTTCTGGTTCACGAAAACAGCTATTCAAATGGTTTCATAAGCCCTATACAAATACAGTCTTTTTCTTGTACAGTAACAGGTTGCATGTATTTCTTTGAATTTCTTTTACTCCCATTGTCGTAAAAGGTAACGTTTATTTTCTACTATTTACATTGAATAGAAACACAATAAATAAAGTTCTTTTTGTGCTATTTATATAAGACGTGTAAGTAGTAATATCTTTATCTATTTAGAAAAGAGAATATTTGCATTTTTAGAACTGAACATGTGTAAGTGTCAGTAGCAATATAGTCATTGCTTGTTGTTTTAGTTGTAAAGGTGTTAAAAAACATCTTATGAAATAATAATAATAATCTTTTTACGATCGTAAAGAGTCATTTTTACGCAAATCATACGGTTATGATAGTTAATAAAACACATTTCAGTTGTATTTAGTGTTACATCGTAGAATCTTAAAAATATTTTACCTCTGTGATGACGTTTTAAAACATATTTTAGTTTTTAGTTTTAAAGCAAAAAAGTAAAGCTAAAATTTGTGTTTACAACTTTAATAGATTGACTTTGCGTAACCCCGAATATTGTCTAAAATTATAGGTATATGTAGTTTGTAGTATATCATGCGTATAACAGCATTAGTGTACATCAATTTAATTAAAAAGCAGTCATGGCACAGCATAACTGAAAATGCATACCTAGCAATATTTATTTATATCCCATGATGTATATTAATACTTTTGTGTTGTTGTGAAGCAACCATTGATTCTAAACATTCCCTATTCTATAACAATCATGCCCTTATTCATGTTAATTTTGTTTTGTGCTGCATAAAAACTGAAGTATATTTAAAAAATACCTCTCATAGGCAGCAACGTATTGGATTTATTATTATTATTATTGTTATTATTCAGCTCTTGTGCACAAATTAGTAGTGCTGTATTTATTATTTTTAATAGGAAATGTGCTACAATAAACTTAAAAAGTATATTATTTACATAATATTTCTTATAGTAACTAAAGAAATAAAACCACGCACAATAGAATAGAATGAATTCATAAATATTTTTCAATTTTGTTGGACAGTGTTTAAAATAATTAGAAATCGTATATTTATTTATTTTCTAAATATTTAATTTCTAATAAGAATTTAGTCCTTATAGTAATCACACATTAATGATTAAACAATTACATATGGAATCGAATGTATATGTATATATATATATATATATATATATATATATATATAAAGTATGTCAGAAAAAACAAGAACGAAAAATAATGGGGTACGCATTGATTATTAACACTTTCAAATGTACGTAATTGTTGTATCGTATAACTTTCAATGCTCTTTGCCTACGTAATCACACAACGGACAGACAGTAGTTCTGAAAAGCATACAGATAAAGGCAGGTAGTCGACATGTATGCATTGTTGTCTCACAATATGGTACATTAATTTTGCTTAAAACTTCCGCCTTCCCATGGCGAGGGTTGGCTGTTATTGAGAACCGTTTGAATTATAATTACCTGGTAACATTTTCAAAAATTGTATGTGTTTTTACGTAACATAATTACAACCATTTTTTCTCTATTATTTTAAATTTGGCTTCGATTAGAGCTTTGACGAAAGTAATGAAGAAATCGGAGCGTCACTTCATCACCATGATTTGACTTCTGAAGTCGACTTTTTGGGCTCCCACTCCAGTGTTATTAAAATCACTCCAATTCTAAAAAAAAAATCATCCGCCCTCTTTCTGATGCCATTCGTGCAATCCGCACTTTTTTATCATCATTTGTTCCTTTTTAATGAATTTTTAAAGTTTTCACGAACTTTTGGCGCACCCGGTATTTACACGTTTTGAGGCGATGTGTGAAACGAGTTTTTAACGTTTTATCTTTTTCTGTGTCTGTTAGAGTAAATTAAAAACGAATAATTTCAGGCGATCCAAATGTTATATTTTGAAGTTAATGTGTGTGTTACTAGAAAACTTTGATCAAGGTTGATAAGTTTCACGGAATGTTGGTGTGAAAGTTCGTTTACGATGGTCATAAATCTGTTGCTGAATCTTTACTAAGTTTTAATAAATTATAAACAATTATATTGTAACAAAAGAAGTAGAATGCAGAAACAAAACAGATGATAAAATGTCACTGCAGGGGCTGAAATAAATTTTAAAATTAAGGAAAAAGAAAAAAGAAAAATAAAATGAGTTAAAAGTACTTGATGTAAAATTAGAATGTTCGAATCACGTATCTTATATTTTAAAGTAGAATGCGTCTGATGCAATCAGCACATGAGATCCGCAATAATCCGCGCAAATGATGCAATGTGTTTAAAATATTGAAAATCGGCTGCTGGTCTTAAACTTTTGCAAATGACTGTATATTCACACTCCATCTTTCACCTCTTGGAAAAATTAAACAAATCGATTTAATTCGATCTATCTGCTAAGAAGCCGAAGAATGTTATTATCAAGCGATTTAATTTAAATATAAAAAATTCATATTTGCATATTAGTTTTGCAACCATTTTCGTCAACTCAAAAACTTTCGCCAAATATTGTGATATTAAAGCCGAAAATGTAAAAACTTTCACGTGCATAGAAATAATTTTACATTCAGTTATTTATTTAAATAAACTTTTGTGCAAATATTTAAGAATCTTCGGTAATTTGTTGGTAATGCATTGGCCATTATTCCGGCGCGCCGGAATAATAGTTCTCAGATATTTTGTTAATTTAAATTTAAATGTGTGTTTTCTTAAACTATTCAAATTCAAGTAACGAGATGCAAATTAAATCTCGTTATTTATGTGAATGAACTTTTACATAAATTCCTCAAAAATTTTTAATTGGCAAAAGAATCGATTTTTACGTACTTAATTACATTACTACTCCTCTATGAAAGGCAAGTTTTTCTGAAAATGTACATAAATTTTCTGCGTGTTTGAGTTGTAACGAGAAATTAATTTCAGCATCTAGCATTATGTTTTCTCACTAACCCCTTTCTATTACATATTAAACACTAAAAGTGCATCTATAGTTTCTTGAAATGTTTGTGAAATAACTTCCCAGTGAATATGCAGGTCTAACTTGAGAATAACAGTGAAATTACCACATACCTAGTGCGCTACAGTAAGAGTTACTCCAAAGACACAACAGCCCTAAAGACATCGTTTCATTATCATGAAATTCCAGTTTCTGAGCTAGATGTGACCTTTCTGTAATGCAACAGGTTGCATTACTTTTACGGCATTTTTATGAGGATGCCTTACAGAGGTAACGCTCAAAGTGCTTCTGCGTTGTAAACAAAAGAAAGAGTTATTTCTTGCATTTCTGATATTCAAATAAAGAAAGTTATGATTCCTTTACCAATACAAAAAATTACTGTTTGTTGACAGTAAGCGTCTTTCGTTAGTCAATTGAAATACACCATTTTTAATGTAATCCTGACTGTCCAGTTTGAGATCTTTTTATTTTATCTAACACATTCAATGGTAGAGAAAGTATTATGTTTGGGTCAAATTTTCAAAACTGCGTTTTTGCTATATTTCTATTCAGCGAATTATTATATGTACATTTAGCATTAATGAAAAAAATCTTTAAAGTCACTTAGAGTTTCTAGATTAATGATTTATAACTTGTTGTAATTAGATTTATTTTTAGTTTACAATTCATTAACAGCTATTGCATCATCAAGTATGAAATTCAAGTGTTTTTGAAAATGCGCATGAATTTTTCGCTTGTTTTGAAACGTATCAAAATATTTATTCTCGTATATTTCCATACAGTTATACTTATATTATATAGTTGGAAAGTCTTTTATATTATAATCTATACGAAACACATGCTTTTTGTTTTTTTGATTAATTATTTTGTTAATTACATTTTCTTTTTCAATACATATCGCTTTCCTACTTTGAAATTTGCATGAAATATTTTTTGAAAAACCTCAACTATTGCTCTTTCTTCTGTTACTTTAAAAGATTTACGTCTTCATGATACTAAAAAAAAAAAAAAATACTCGTGTCATATGATTTTTATTACATTAATTTTAGTTATTGATTTAGTAAGTACCATATTTATAACAGTGGTTCTCATTATGTAAGTCTTATAAAATGTAATAATTATACGTAATTTATACTGCATATAATGTATTAATCACATATAACATATTCAGTCTATAATATATTAATCGGCTGTGTGTAATATATTATATCGGCTATAATATATATGGTACAATTTATAGTATGGAAGTATTTTTTACCTAGTAATCAATAATTATGATTAAAGTGCTACGTTAAATAACTCGTATCACCATACTCTTAGTGAAATATTTGTCAAAGAACTTCATAGTTAAAATGCTGGTCAAACGAGAGAATTTTAGTTATCACATAGTGCCTACAGCATAAGTTGACACAATACCACTGAAGACGTAGTCACCCCATTATCATGGAACTTTCAGTTTCTAAGCTAGATGCGACCTTTCCGTAAATGCAACAAGTTTCATTGCTCAGTTTCTTAAATTTCGCAGATTTAGTGTAAGTCATTGTTTAAAGAACTACACAGATTTTCGAAAAAAAAAATGTATATAATATTTAAACTTTTATTAAATCATTCAACTTTCTCAAACAATAAGTGTCACTAAAGTGCATGAATCGGTGAAGCTTTTTTTTTTTTTTTCAGCAGTAATCGTTCCAGAGCATAAAAGCAGATTCCGACAATTCTCAATAATAATTCGCATCACGAAATACCGTAGAAAAGTGTTTTTTCTCGAGTATTTACAGTTTCGAAACTCTCACTTTTCTCAAAAGGGACGTTTGCATTTTTTTTTTTTTTTTTTTTTTTTCGGTGTACAAGGCTTGCTTGATAATGGAATATGAACCAGTAGATAATGGTTCACATAAACCTGCATAAAAAGTATTTCATGCTGTGATTTATTTTTTATTTATTTTATTTATTTATTTTATTTTATTTTTAATTATTTATTTATTTATTATTAATATTTGGATTTTGTTCAATTTTTATGAGATGCCAGTTAACAGATATTTTTGAAATAATACTATGAAAAAGAATATATACCTCCATATCACCCTCCCAGGGCTAGGACTCTCACATAATCATTCGGCCTTAATCCCAAGTAAAAAGCATTAATAAATGATTTTTTTTTTTCATAAACTGGAAATGTAATTCTATTTTATTAATTTGTTAAAACTACTTTCTATAAGCACTCTGGAATGTCGAATCAATGGGTTTTACGTGTGAAAAAGAATACTGTTCACTAATCTCGTAACAAATAATGTAAATGAAATGTATCATAAGTCTAAATTAATTCAACTCTGAACTTTTTTCGTAAAAATTGCTTAATGTTGTAACATTTTTTTTTTTTTTTTTCTGCAAGATATATCGGCGATAATATTAGAGACGAATATCTTGACGTAATTTCATTAATTTTTTACAAATAGTTCGTTCATTAAAATATTTCATAAAAATAATTTATTATTTACTAAGTTTTTATTATTTTTTTATATTTTGTGAAGTATTCTTTAATTTATGTAATTCTTTCAAATTTTGTGTATAAAGTGGGCGTTCACCTACAGGTCTCACTTTTAAGTTTTCCTTGGCATTAGTGCTCACTTAAATAATGCTCCCAGTTTGCTAAAGGTTCAGTTCCTTGGAAGTATTCTTAAACTTTGTTATTTACACAGACTTCTGTATCAATAAGGAAAACGTTTATGAAAGGTAAAGGAAACATCCAATTATAACTCGTTCGATTTCCCATCATAGTATAGGTAAAGAAGATTATGGTATCCCTGAGAATTTCTGACCTCGATCTTTTGACAATTTTCACATATTTTGAGGTTTAAGAAACACATTTTGAGGTATGTATGATTACACATTTTGAAGAATATAATTTCACATTTTAAGGAATCTGCTCACTCATTTTGAAATATGTGTGTAAATCAGATAGCTAGTTTATCCGTCTGTATACACATCGATCATTCATTCAAAAATAATTGATCGCATAGCTGCCAATATTTTAATTTATTCTGGAGTATTTTTAGCTCCACCTTTACCTCATAACACTTATTTTTTAAGATTAATTTTTGCTTATATTATAAAAGTTATAAGTTGTAGAAAAAAATTTCTATAAATAAAGTGGTGCGAAACAAAGGCGGGGCTAAAAATACTCCGGAAAAAATAAAAATGTTGGCATCTATGGGATCGTAAAGAAGTTAAACCACTTTTAAAATATTCTTTATAATACTGGCCATAACTCTCTTCTCTATTAACAATGTCATTTGAAAACATCGCAAGTTGTTTGAAATTTAAGATTTTCTTAACATAGCAGAATAGGATAAAATTTTACTTTAACATGTATTATGTAGATTATTCTTATAATAAAGAAGTCGGACTAGTTTTACAATACAGTTAAATATTTACACATTGTTTGCGAGTCACGCAAAAGTACGATTTTTAAGTAAAACGACAGACATTCCCCTAAAAGAATACTTTACTTAAAAAAAGATTTTGCGTATTCGTGTTTAACACTTCATATGCTGCCTGCGTATACATAAGTCACTTACCGCATAGATTGATGAGGATAAAATTTAAATAATTTAAATTCAAATGCGTAGAATCATTTTGTAAAATAATATAACATTTTAGAGGAAGGCCAAATGGTACGTCGAGCATTTTTGGTTTAAAACATAATGCATGATACAATAAATTCTGCATGAAGGCTTAAAAATGTTTCTTCTGAAATGCACGTAAGAGACTTTTTTATATCTGAATATACATTCCATGATTTCTTTTTACATCTTACGCAGTCTACTGGACATTACGTTGTATCAGCTGTTTCCGATTTGTATGTCTCACTGTTTGCTCAAAATATGAAGTTCAATGATCGGGTATTGGCCTTCTTCTAAGGAAGACTTTGCGGTATTTCCACATCAGCTGGTAAGCTTTTTTTTTTTTTTTCTACTCAGTTAAAGCTTGGTGTTTTATAGTTGTTCACCTGGTAATCGTTAAATGACGAAATTTTTGTTGCATTTCGTCATCGAATCATGAGCGTGAGAGAACTTTAAGTGGTTCTTTATTTTAATTGAAGTCACTTTTTTAGTTTCACAAAACTTACTTTAAAGCATCAGGTGCAAAAACATATCAAGTTTTAAAATTTGTTAATTGTCATCTTAATAGCCATGTGTAAAAAGTTGGTTAGTTGGCTGATTGGGTTTAACGTTGCAATAATACTGCGCCATGGGTAAATGGCGACGGTCTGGGACGCACCCCTATGATGGTCTGGAGACATGCCATCACAATTTTTATTCTCCACGGTGGGAGTCCAAATGTAAAATGATTTATAAAAAATGGGGACACAAACGAGCTGATGAGCAATTTCAATGGATTATATACACACCCACATATATACGAGTATACATATATATGTATATATATATATAAAGCCTGCTAGTTTTTCTAAAAAATATGTAATTTTCAATTGGAAGAACGCTAGCTCGCAAATTATAACATTTTTTTTTTCTTTTCTATAAAATCTGAAATTTTCAATGGAATTTAGATATTTTTTTATTTAGATATTTATAATCATTATTTATAGCGAATGTTTAATTTTTGCTATAATCCGTTTAAATTATGCGATCTTTTTCTTTCTTTCCGTTTCTTTCCTTTATTTTTTTTATATATTTTTTATACTCTAAAACAAAATATATATGTCTTAACATCTGAAAAGAATTGGAAGTTGAAAGTTTAACAGCAGGCAAATTTTAGATTATCAATGCAGAAAAAACCTTAAAAAGAAAAAATCACATTTTAATTTGAAAACGTCGTCAAACAGACTTTCATAAAGCATAAGCATGAACCATTCCGATTAAATCAATGTTCTAATAATAATAATAATAATAATAATAAACGAATTAAAATCGGTCCATTCATTTGAGTGTTGCCATGGCTCAACTACACACACACAATTATACAAAGTCTTAGACTTATAACGGCTTCCCTTTTTCTCAGGAATTAAAAACTGTTAGACCTGTTTGTGTAAAAAACAAAAATTTAAAATGTTTAAACACCTTTTCAAAAATTAGATCTATCAAAATTTTGCCAATTTTTAATCATAGATAGATGCATTTCTTTTTAAAATTGGATGCATTGATACCAGTGTAGTATTCTTATAATTTATGTTTAAATATTTTTTAAACACTGCATATATTTATTTTTATTTATTTATTTATTTTATTTTATTTATTTATTTATTTATTTATTTATTTATTTATTTTGGGGGGGGGTGTTACAAATACACTGTTTATTTATTTATTTATTTATTTATTTATTTTGGCACTAAATGAAAGTGTTTTTCTTTAACAAATTTTAATTCAGTGCCGTAAGCCTGCAGCATTTCCTGTTATGATGAGCGCTTTTATCCATAGTCCGTCTAACTTTTGATAGCATTTCAAGCAGACTGTCCTCCTACGTACACTTCCCACTGAATCATTTTTGTAGCAGAACTCTAAAAAAAGTATTTCCATTTCTACAAAGCTACATTATAATAGTAATAGCATTACAGCACTTAATTTTAATAAAAATCGTACACGTTTTTTTTTTTTTTTTTTTTGTTAATCAAAATACTACAATATCCCATACAAGCATGTACAATTTACCCATCAATAAATATTTGATTTTCACGTTGTTGGTCCTTTATTAGTTGAGATAGGGTCGGTTGCCCCAAGACACTTTCGTTCTCTTCGTTGATTTTTTATTTATTGAGCAGCTACGGTTAGTCCACCGTACAAAACAACGATATGAGTTCAACAGTGTATTCCATTCGTAGTTTATAAACTTTTTGTGACTTAAAAGAGAATATACATCGCACTTCGCGGTAATAAAAGTGACAAAACTCAAAAATCTAGTATTTGAGAAAAATCGACTTCAGAAGTTAACATGGGTTTCAATGGCTTAAGAAAAGAGAATTCTCTCTCTCTCTCTCTCTCTCTCTCTCTCTCTATATATATATATATATATATATATAAATATATATAATAAATAGAGTTTTTTATTCAAAATTTTAAGCATATAAAAATGTAACATTTAAACGATATTTTATTAAATTTTCTTTAATTTTTTTTCTTTTTTTAATTAAGTCAATCAGTCTCAGTTTCGAAGACCTTTCAGAAAAGCGTTACACATGAATTCTCTGAGCTAATGCTCTGATCTTATTGAAATTTCGAACACTTCTTCAAAATAGAATTGACCAGTTCTTAAATAAGACCAATAGAATTTAACAGTTCTCTTTTTTTTATTACAATTAATTTTTCAAGGCTGTATGTAAGATAAAAAAAAAAAAAAAAAACACTGAAAATTGTACTGTTTTCGTATCTGCCGAAATTTCAAATTTCAAATTTTCCTTTTAAATCCTTCGTCAACAAAACTGACACAAATGTTTCTCAAGTGCATAAACCGTGATATAGAGATATAACACTTTTGTTGCAGTTGGGGCACTTCACACATTTTTCAATGAAATAAATACAAAATTGTAATTTTTTTGATAGTGTCACTTTTCTTTGTGATATATATTTATATATTATCCCTTTCACTATTTTTTTTACACGTATCACTTACAAAACATATATTACATTCGCATAACATATATTACTTACAATTACTTAATTTTTGATTACAATGTGCAGTCAAACACAAACATTTTTTAAATAATTTTTTTAAGAGTAACATGCCCTAGACGTGATTTGGGAGGAAAGGGGGGCTCTTTGAAGTGACGGCGCTCATGCTCCGTTTTCCTGTGCGGTAATCAGACTCTTATGTAGATTTTTGGAAGTGGAGTCTTCAAATATTTAATCAAAATGGTTAAAGTAGTTTATTTTCTATTTATTATAATTATAATTATTGTAATTATTAATTTATTTATTTTTTCGAAGAGCAGTTACTACTGAAAACTAATTTCCTCGTAAATAACAACCTATCAAACCATTTACTTTTTGTAAACCTTTTTGGTCAAACCATTTACTTTTTGTAATCCCCTCTCAAGAAAAGCACATTACTTAGTTTTACAATAGTTTGTAGAGAATACGACGCCATTATCCTCAAACGTAGATCTTAACTCCTAGGTCTTAGATCTCACTAGATCTTAAATATGAACTTAGGTTAACTTAATTAATTTATGAGCATGAAACTTGAATCTTGCTTATTTAACTTTAAGTTGAAGCTGAAACTGAAATACTTAAGTAAACTATGAAGAGAAGACAAAGTCAGATTTAATAAAATAAATGAGCTTTTATTTGAGCTTAATAGAAAAAGGTGGGCGTTGGACTTTAATTATATTTTGTATCTTTATAAGTTTAAATGGGCAGCATTCACAAATACTTTAACTATCAATAGATAACTACAATTACTCTCAACTACTTTATTTAAATTCATTAGCTTTTACTGCTGCTACTAGACTTTCGTACTCGGGAGGATTCCCTATACCACGGTACTACTCGACAGCCATCATCTAATACACTACTCTAAGCAGCTAACTCAACAGCCTACCTTCTAATCGGCTACCATTCCTCTAACTAACTCACTACCATCCTCTCTCTCTCCAACTAACTCTCTTACTCTCCTTCCAACTAACTCACAAAAGCAATCTTCCTTCTACTTTTATACAGTTTCCAAAATACTTTATAAAATTAACATATCGCAGATTACAATTTCATTTTAGGATGACAACTAACTCTATTACTCTACTGAATCCTAAATTCTTCGTATTCACGTTTCACCCGTAAAGTGCGAATTTTAATCGTAGCACTTTGCTAGACCTCACAAGTTTACTACATTTAATTCTACATATAATAATTATAACTGCAGATCCAATATATTGTAATGTGGTGACAATATTCCCTGTAAAATGTATAAACTCCGTTCTTAATTTAAAATTATTTATTTTTTATGCTGCAGATACATTGAAATATTTTACACTTTATATTACACTAGCTGACCCGTCCGGCTTCGCACTGATGAACAAATTTTAGTTAAAGATGGATTGATATGTAAAAAATCAAGAAATATATCAGTTTATATGTTATAGTCAGGCAATATTATTAACTGGAAAGTCAAAATATAATTTTACAATTATTTTTTTTAATTAGTTGTTAAATGTTGGCAATTTTTACTTAATGCTATTTATTTATTTATTTATTTATTTCATAAAAAGAAGCATTTCTTTACTCATGAATAAAAAATATTGAAAAATAAACCTATGACACGAAAATGTTTTTGATAAAATTTACGTCATAATAGCTTTAATTATTATTTACTTTTTCATTTCGCAAATATATTTAATTTTTTCCATAATTGATTATTATTTTAATAATGTATATTAAAGGAGAAATCAATAATATGAAACAATATTCGTACAATATATACTATTACAGAATCTGGTGTGAAACAACCACACGACTTCCATTACCCACTATTACACGTAATATATACAATTTTTTGGAGATATTACTTGCATTTTTTGAGATTTTCGAGTAAGAGAAACTTGATACACGTATAAAGACACGTACAACAGAGTTTGCATAGCGAGTTAAAAAATAAGGGGAAAAAAATAGATAGTTATTTTTTTAAACACGAATTTCCGAGATCTAAAACTGAACTACCTAATCAGGATGACCGTTAATATTCCTGTAATAAGCACGTAATACTTGAGAAAGGTTATCTAAATTGGATTAAAGAAAAAATTTTCAAGAATACGTTAGAGCCGTTTTTGAGATACCAACTTTTACCAAAACTTAACATACTCAATTATTGACCTAAAAACAATAATTACATACAAAATGATATTTAATAGGAAATTAACATGGCGAGTTTGAAAAAAATCCGTACAGGCGTTTTTAAAGGAACGCACTTGCGAAGTCTGAAATTGAGCTGTTTATAGAGGACGCCTATCAATTTTCCTGAACTAAGCAACTTTTCAATCGATAGGGCATCTAATATGTTATTTATATAGCAACTTTGAAGAAAATCATTAGAGGTGTTTTTGAATATGGGCTTAGGGTCCCATTTCTGGTTTTCGATGACCCAATTCCGGTTTTTCAATTTTCACGGAAATTTGGAAAATTTATCTGTACACCAGACCTGAATCACTTGTGAAGTTTAGTAGTTCTATTTTTATTAGTTTTGGAGATATGACAGCCAGAAGTTTACACACACACGTGCACATATACACACACACTGACCAATTGCCAAAACCTATACAATACTTCCACTACCTACGGTAGTAGGGTAATTGAAGTAAACACATACATCTCGTATTTACTACGATAATATACAGATTTTCGTATTACGTTTTCGATCGCCAAATACAAAAATCGCCAATGACGATAGATATCAAATCTATGCTTTGTTTTCAATTAAAATATTGAAAATTTTAATTAAAAATTTATTTTACCAAAATTTATTATAGCTTCTAGCACTTAGAGAGAGACAGTGTAACTTTTGATTATTGAAAGAAAAAAAAAAAAGCAATCGGCTTTTTAGTTCTAGCGATCGTTCTCTACATATGCATATAAACCTTTCTTTTTTTTATATTAGTATAGCTACAGAGCATAGGTATATTAAATAGGTTTCCAGTCAACATAATGTAACTCAAATAATTAAATGCTATTTACATTTCAGTAATGGCTGTATGCGCTATGTATATTGAGCTACTTGCCATAACTGTTAGTTGCTAAAAATAGTCGCCAAATAAATTTAAACATCTCAACACGCAAGCGAAGTATGACATCACTGACCGCCCGTGGATGCAAGAAAAAGATTTTCCATGTTAATCGCTCATTGGATTTTTTTTTTTTTTTTTTTAATTAAAATTCTAGAGGAATTATTTCCCGATTTTAATCCTCATATTTGGGTATAGATATGTATTAGTTATTGTATGCATGCGTTAGATTGAGTTATTTTGCTGTCAAATTGACAAAATTTTAATTTTAAATTTCAAAACTGTCACCCTTGGCGTTTTTTGTATTTGGCGATCAAAAACGTAATACGAAAATATACATGCCAGATGTATATTTTCGTAATATGTATTGTACGAAATATTGTTTCATATTATTCGTTACACTCTTAATGTAAGTTTTTAAAATAACCATGATTTTTGAAAGGAATTAAATTATATTCGCCAGATAATTTGGCGATATTTTTTTTTTTTTCTGCCAAGGATGACGGATATCAAATCTATTCCGCTGCAACATATTAGTATATTATATCAGATACTTTATTTAGACATTTGAAAACAAATTTGACTTCAAATTATGATAGAATATTTATCCTTTCCCTTTTAATTAGTTTATTAGTTGGATGTTTATTGTGTAAATATCATTCTTTGAAATGAAATGTTTATGTTTTCAATCGAATATGGAAATTTGCCATTTTTTCTTCTAGAGTTTTGAAATTTAAAATTCCAATTTTATCAATTTTACAACAAAAACAATTTAATCTAACGGATGCACATGATAACTAATACATATCTATATCCAAATATGGGGATTAAAATAGGGAAATAATTTTCCTCGATCTTTATTATTTTTTTACAAAAAATCCAGTTCACTTTTTATATTATTGTTCGCGTGAAAATATATTTTATTATATGTCTAAAAATAAATCAATTCGTAAATCTTTTTGGCAACAATTATAAATTAAAATAAATAATATTATAAAATAGAATTTCTTATTTTATTTTATTTTATTTTATTTATTTATTTTTAAATTCCAATTTCGTTTACACACATCAGTTTAAACCACGGAGTAATAAAGACTCCGTGGTTTAAACATTGATGCTTAGATATTATATCATATCATATCAAATTAAATTATTAGAAAAATAAACACTTTTAATTCTATAATGACGTCAGATTTAACGTGTAAGTTTAACATTTCACAAAGCTTTATATGAATTTCAATTTAATGCACGTGCAAATATATTTCTTTTCTTTTCACGTCAAGATATTTTAAAAACGAAATGTTTCTTTTATGTTGGCAGCAGCTAATTTTTTTAATATTTCATTATTTCCATTTCTATTACGGCTTCTATGGGGATTTTAATTAAAATGCTCAGATTTTAAACTAAAATTTATTTTATCAAAATTAAATATAGCCTATAACAATACGGCATACTGTAGCTTTCGGTCAGTGAAAGAAGTTTTTAAATCGGTTCAGTAGTTTCAGAGATTACCCTCCACAAAAAACAATTTTTTGCGCTTTATATAATGATATAGATTATATTACATTATAACGTGTAGCACATCTTCTCCACAGGAGAGCCTTAGTATGCCCTGATAAGGGCAGGATTTCCGAAAACATCCTGAAGAAAAAATTTGGTATATGGGATTGAATGTTATATGGTTCAAAAATTAAATAAAGCCAAATACTACTGTTTAATTTTTTAGCTTTTATTTAGTCGGATTTCCACTAAGATTGACATTTAAGTAAAGCTATACCTGAAAATTTCTTTTGCATCTGTTTTTTTTTTTTTTTTTTTTTTTAATCTTTTTTTGCCTTCCACAGTGTCCCACACAATCAATTAATATTTTCTTTTAGTCTCCCATCTATCTTCTGTCACTCTTACAACCACGTCCAATCTTGGGCCAATCCGTCACTCGGAAAAAGTTCCGACTTCAGCTTTTCGTTGTGACCTTAGGTTAGTGCATGACTTTTCGGAACCTTTCATGTTTATTTGCTTTTATTCTTACAGAAACCTGACACAGTGTTTCAAGGAAGTAAAGAAAAATCCTAAGTTGAAAAGTTTTTTTTTTTTAATCAATTTCTCAAACACCTTTTTTATTTTACTTGAACTGAAATTCTCTGCCTCTCTTTCTCTCAAAGACGTTGAAAAGTAATGAATTCAGATCGTCTGTCTGTTCGACTGTTTGTCTGTTAATATTTTCATATTCATAAATTCTTTTTAAATACCTCGAAACTCATATTAGGTTATATAGTTTTATTATAGAATATTTATCATCGAAAATGGTAGAAATATCACTTCTGGTTTGTGTATAGGCGTTCACAAAAGAATTCAGATGATCTATGATATATGATGATCTATGATAGATATTTCTTTAATGCGCATTTTAATATCTTTATACTACTCAAAACAAAATGGAATTGAACATTTAATTATTCTGATGCGCGAAAGCATGCTTTAAATCGATTTGGGCATAATTAAGTGGTTTGCAGAACCACACCAAAAATATTCAGATACAAAATATGGAATCAGTGGAAATGTTTCGAAAATATTTTCAGCTATATTATGCGTTTGAACACTTTCCAATGAAGTTGAGATGAACTTACATTTGCCTATTTATCTAACTGGTCTGCATTAAATTTCTGTTTCCTTTTTTTTTTTTTTTCTTTGAAATAAATTTCTTTTAATTCTTTGAATAAATAACACTATATCTATGTGTATAAAAGAGTACTTCCACTCACTCATTGACACTTAAACGCACAGCAAAATCTACTGGAGCCACTGACTCGAAACTGGGTCAGATTACAGAACATATAGTGTAAGAAGCCTCTAAGAAGCGATTTTGGGAAATTCACTCCCCAATGGCGGGAAGGGGGCAAAACGTGATTTCTCAAAAATCTTCATATGTCAAAGAGACAAACAGATATCCGTAAAATTTTTGCTTTAAAACATAGCTAACACATATACCTAAAAACTATTTTCTGGAATTTCGGAAATTCGGTCCCGCAAAAACGTGATTCCACATTCGCAAAAAGTGATTTCACAAAAAACTTTTATATCTCAAAGAACAAAACAAATATCAGTAAAATTTTTGTTTTAAAATATAGTTAACATAAATGCCTAAAAAACAATTTGTGGAATTTTAGAATTTCGGCCCCTAAAGAGGGACAGGGGGTAAAACGTGATTTCACAAATACCTTTATACCTCAAAGAAAGAAAAAAACAGATATCCGTAAAATTCTTGACTTAAATTATAGCTAACACAAATAACTAAGAACCATTTTTTGGAATTTTAGAAATTCAGTCCAAAAAGGGAAGGGGAGGAAGCAAAATGTTATATATACTATATCTTCTATATAATATAGATATCTTCTATAGGTAAAGCTTTAAAATTAGCTATTTAAATTTTTAATTGTTGCTAATTTTTTTTTTCGACCTATAATAAAATATATTTTTTACGCGAATAATAATTATTTATATATATAAAATATATAATCCTTTTGATAGTAGACACAAAGAATGAGAACGAAGAATAGTTAGTCAAGCAATTCACCAAATAGACATACACAGCCAAACAATGCATATATATATATATAACAATGATCTGTCAAGCGTAGAAAAGCCAAGCAACAGACACAAGACCACCGAAACCACAAAGATCAACAAGAATGAAAAATTCCCTCCATGCAGGAGAAGCTCAGATGGGTGAAAAAAATTCATCAGGCTATGAAAGACACATATCCAAAGAAACCAAATTTATCAACTAACAGCCCGCAAAACAAACGAAACAAGAAACCAACTCAACAAAATCGCAACAGAAAAATTTAAACTGAAATGAAATTCATGAAAAAATAACCCAAGAAACCCAAGAACGGAAGGAAGGAGGGAGGCGGCAAGACTTGTGACTTGCCTCTGGGGTTAAACTAGTTTTACGCCGGTAACACTCCCCCAGCCTGCCAAAACCAGATTAGGAGACACATGGATGAAAAAAAAAAAAAAAAAAAAAAGAGCAAAACCCCATAGCAAATAAAGAACAATGAAACCATGAAATCCACTGATTAATTACGAACCCTCAATAAAAAAAGAACCCCGAAATGAATCAAATGAAACAATGACAAATTATTTTCCAGAAAAACAAAAACAGAAAACCCTCCAGAAAAACAAAAACACACCATGAACCTAAAAAGTAATAAAACCAAATCCTATACCCGCAAGAAAAAATCACCCCGAAATGAAAGAGAGGCAATTTAGACACAATCCCTCCTTATGTATTGAAACACCAACCAGAAAAAATAAAATCAAATCAAAACACGAGCCACAAAAACTGAATTCAAAAGACGAGCAAAAAAGAGAGCTTTACAGGAGAAAATGGCATTTTAGAAGTTGAGTTGTATCATTCTTTGATAACTTATTTAATAACCAATTTTCAACCAATTAATTTTTTGAATAAAATTAAATGCAGCAATCCTTCCTTCAATTTCCTTTTAATTTTTTTTTTTTTTTTTTTTTTTTTTTTTTTAGTTTATTTCAACATCCCACCCAACCATCCAACCAACAACGCCATCCAACCTCCTTAATCAAACATCTGCCCACCCATCCACCACAATTTTTATTGTCTTTTATTTATTTATTTATTTATTTATTTATTTTTAACACATAAGAGTTTTTTTTTTTTTTTTTTTTTTTGTATGTTTGACAGTTACAATTATTGATATACCAGTGAATAAACAAAATTTTTTTAGGAATCCCATATTTAAGGTGTCCTTAATAAGTTTATTGATGTTTTTATTTTTATATTTATCAGAACATAAATTATTGGTTCGATGTAAGTGGTTAAAAATGATATTTCTGAAAACAGTGAGATGCAGGCATGATTTAAAACGAGTAAATAAATTTACTTTAAAGTTAAAATCTTGTCTTTTGTCATAAATATCAATATGAATTTTATTATCATAGAAATTTATTATCCAGGTGAATTTGCTTAGGCATATGACAAATGACTTAATTATCAAAATTAAATAATAATAATAATAATAATCCAGCATGCTTTCTTAAATTCTGTTTCTTAACCTTTTCTAACATACCTCAATTTTAGATTTCTTTCTAATAGTGTTTTTATTTATTTATTTATTTATTTGCACTGATAGATTAGTATGCTTGGCACGAATGCTAATTCAGCATTATATTAAAGAGTTTTACTTATTTATAATCCTGGGTATTTTTTTAATTTTGATGCTGAAGTAGAAAGGACATTTTTCGTCAAGGACCCTGCTTTTGCGGCATCGACTTTAAGCCAAATAGCCCATAAAAAATATAAACAACTAAATTATAAAATACTGAGTGGGGGGAGGGAGAAAAAAATGAAACAAACAATAATCTGATAAATTATGTATTTTTGTTTAAAATGGCGACAAGAATTCAAAAGTTACCAAGGAGAGATATAATAAGTCTGTACCACAATCAGGTAACATATTTATTTATTTATTTATTTATATACCCACCACAATTAACTAACTATGAAACACATATAACCGGAAAAAAAATGAGTTGTTCCATAGCATATTGTAATATTATATTTCACGTGAAATTGCTGTTACTTTATGGTCAACCGGAAAAAATCGAATAAATATAGAAAATAATGCGAAAGTGAATATTATGTACAGTACGTATAATGTTGTTCCATGTAATTAAAATTCAAACGTAAAAGAGCTACTTCAATTTTTTTCGATGTTCTCTGTTTCGAAATTGTTATCTGACAAGCACAAAAGTGGAAGCCCACTGGTATGGCATTGTCCCATGCAACAGGGACACACACCCGAGATTCTGCGGATGAGAAAGCCGCTGCCAAAGGTAGCGGGGACCAGAAAGGAGCAATTTCAGTGGATTTTATTTTTATTTTTTTGTTTATAAAGCGATATAGAAAGGGGTTTCCTTCAAAAAATTGCTCAAGAGCTCGGCCAAGCGAGTAAAATTCGTCTGGAGAAATCCATAGCAGCTGATGCCACAAAGTTTAGTGTGTAGCTTATTTACGTGTATCCAATACACATTGTAGCGGGATTTTGCGAAATTCCCCCCTTTTTCCTCTTAAGGAAGGGGAGCAACAAACATGTGTCCAAGCATGTCTTTGCTTCAAATTATCTCAGTAAGATTAATTTTTATGCGCGGGTTGGTTATGCGTTTCCAACACGCACTATCAGGGGATTTTACGAAATTTCCCTCTCCTTTCCCCCTTTAAGGGCGGGATGGGGGGGGGCAAAACCACGTTTTTAAGAGTAACTCTGCTCCAAATTATCTCAAAAAAGCGATTTTTTTAAATATGTCGGTTGGTTATGCGTACTCAACACACTCACTGCAAAGGGATTTTGTGAAATTCCACTCGCTATGCTCCGAACTATCTTAAAAAGACTATTTTTTATGTGCGTACTGGTTATGCATTCCCAACACTCTTTATAAAGTGATTTTCGGAAATTTAACCTTCCGCCTCTTTAATGGCAGGGTTAAAAAACACGGCTTTAAGAGTAATTCTGTTCCAAAATGTTTCAGGAAAGCGATTTTTTTTATAAGTCGATTGGTTATGCGTACTCAACATACACACTACTAGGAATTTTTTGAAATTCTGTCCTATACCTTTCTTGGAGATTGAGGTGAGCCAAAAACATGTTTCTCTGCGTAACTCTGTTCCAAATTATCTTAGAATGGCAATATTTGATGTATGGGCTGCTTATACGTACTCAACACACACTCATGCACTGCAAAGGGATTTTGTGAAATTCCACCCTACCGTTCTAGTGGGTGGGGACGAAAAACATGTATCCATGTGTAACTCTGCACTAAATTATCTTAGGAAGAAGATTTTTGATGCGTAGGTCGGTTATACGTATCTTACTTTTACGTATAAAGAGATTTTGCAAAATTCCTTCTCCCGTTCCTCCTTTAAGAGCGGGAGGGTAAAAAACACGTTTTAAAACATAACTTTGCTTCAAATTATCTCAGGATCGCATGCAATATACGATGTATGTATGCAACATGTGTATGCAACATGCACTATAAAGGGATTTCGTGAAATTGCCCACTCCCCCCCTACTTTGTGGCGGGGAGGGAGAAAAAAAACACGTTTTAAAACATAACTTTGCTTCAAATTATCTCAGGATCGCATGCAATATACGATGTATGTATGCAACATGTGTATGCAACATGCACTATAAAGGGATTTCGTGAAATTGCCCACTCCCCCCCTACTTTGTGGCGGGGAGGGAGAAAAAAAAACACGTTTTCAAGCATAAATATCCTCCAGATTACTTAGAATGGTGAGTTTTGATGTGTGGGTGTTTATTAAGTGTGCGCAACGCAATATGCACTTTGATAATATTTTGCAAAACTTTCAACTTTACCCGTGAGGAACGGGGGGGGGGGAAAGCAGGTCACTGCCAAAGGTATTGTGGCTCCAGATTCGACGTGTAGTAAGCGGAAAACCCGCTACCGAAGGTAGCGGGAACTTTAACTCATATTTTGAGTGATTTCATTATTATTATTATTATTTTTTTTTTTTTTTTCAAGATTTTTTTTATTACTAATGATATGGAATTTTGAGAATTCCTTTCAATATAATAACCAGCAAAGCGAATGTAGCGGTTTGGTTTTAAAAACTTACTAAAAACTCCATATTTAAAAGGATCAGAAGGTTTTTCAATTTATACAAGCACAATCACAAAAACAAAATAGATTTTTCATTTCTAGAACAATGCAACATCGTTTTTACATTTTTTAAAACAAGCGACTCATTTCGGTTCAGTTCATATGCATTGAGTGAAGCTGAACGTGATTTTCGCTTGCTGATATCGCTTGTGTGTTGTTGGGCAGTTTACTTAACCAGAGAGATTTTAAAACTTTATCTTTGCGACTACCACCTGAAAAATCTGTCATCTGAGATAAAAGTTGGGACGGTTTCATATCGCCCAGTTGTAGGTCCTGCAAAAGTTGTTTCGATTTAGCCGTTTCAGACTCGGCAAATACCGAAATTAATTTTGCCTTGAGAGCATCATATTTATTAGCTTAAGATAGGTTGAGCACAATGTCCCTTAAGCTGCTATCACACGTACTCTTATACGATCAGCAGTATCAGATACTTTCTCCCGAAACCACCTGAAATAGATTTTTGGAGAGACCAACGGTCGAAAACGCATTGTGTGATAAGTTTCCCTCTCCTACCTTTGTCAGTGGCGAACTTATGACTGACTAAATCTCCTACGCTAGATGTTAGCACGTATTCAACCAATCAGTGTGCTTTTAAAACATGAAGTAGTGAGCGATTAGTAGCCATTTGTTAACGCCTTTTTGAATTCATTTTAGTCTTCAAAATAACCCTACTACCTGATACTTGATTATTCGGAGAGGTATTAGCGTATAGTTCAGAGGGTAGGATCTTCCGTGTGATAGCTGCTTAACGGACTGAAGAACTTCAGTATCCAAAGCAGAAATAGCTGTGTAAAACTGCGTTGCATTGACGGTTATGTTACCGAGTCTAAATTGAGCATCTAACTGCAGAAACCAAAGCGCAGGATCCGAACGCCAAAATGGAGGCGGTTTCACTGCAATGCCTAACTGAGGGGACGCGAGACGCGACCGTGTAGATCGATGGTTCATCCATTCATTTTAAGGTTCATCCATTCATCGATGGTTCATCCATTCATTGAAGAGGCTTATCCCCGAAGGGAGAAAGGAAAATGATGCTCCTACATATACACATTTTGTTTTTCCAGTTGCTATCATTATTATAAATAATTCTTTTTAATTCCATAATGGTTGTTTGAATGTAATTATCTTTATGCACATTTATATGAAGTTTTGTCCTATACTGCCACGTTAAAAATAATTAGAAAAAGCGGGATGGCAACGCCATGTTTTGGACAATTTGCACCAAAAGCTCATAGGAACTAATTTCTGTCAAGGCGCAACTATATACCAAATTGTATAAATTTTTGTGCAGAAGTTCCTGAGATACACTTGTCACAAAATTTTGTCACACACACAGAGAGACAGACGGACAGACAGGAATTTTCTAAAAATGGTCAAATCATGTTCTGCCCTTCACAAAACGTGTAAATCCATCGAAAACCCGAGGTCGAAATTTTTTTACGAATCCAATACTTTCTTCTATTGAATAAACAAGAAAGTATTAATGGTTGTTTTACTGAAACAATATACATTACAAAAAATTATACATTTTGGCGTGTCGTGTGTTCGTATTGCATTGTTCGTATTGCATTTTTGAGCAACAAAACCAAAAACTGTAAGGCCGACAGATATCAACGCTATATCCTATTTTGGATTCAACAACAACAAAAAAGTTGTTTTGAAATGCTTTTTTTTTTTTTTTTTTACTTGAGCAAAACATTTCTTTTCTGCTTATATATGTATGTTTTTTACATAGTGAAAAATATACAGAAAACTAACATCATTTAACGATGATGACTTACTAAATATCATTTTCTCTTTTTTACATGCGACGATATACTCCAAACTCAACCAATATTTAAACACTATTGGCAGTAAGATACTGATTTTCCATAATGGTAACCAAAAATGGTAAATAGTATTCATAAATATCTATTTCTATTTTGAATATAATGGTGAAAAAATAAGGCCTAGTTAAAACAAAATAAGGAAAATGATCTCTATGAGTAGGGATAAATGATTATATATATGCTTGAATTAAAGGTGTAACTTTTCTTTTTCCTATTATGCTCGTGACCGTGACATTAATCACATTCCGATTTCTATGTAAACTCCGGCCACCCTTCTTTCACTTCTTAAACATCTACATCTGGGTGGAGATTTCAGTAAAATGTTTCTTCACGCTTCGTAGTATTTCCTTGAAAACAAAGGAGTGATTTAAACCTCGCGATAATTTATATCAATATCATTTCCACACGTAGGGAAATAGAATATCCAACTATGGCTTATTTGTGGTCGAATCGAGTTCTCTATAGCAAACTCCGTTGTAACGAAAATCACGGATTTCAGAGAAGAGGAAAAGAGAAAAACGAATTATGCAATCTATGCATAAATTACAAAGAACTATCTTATTGTAAATACCTGCTGTCTTTTAACCTTTACTTTATCTCTATGATCATGTGAATTAAAGTGTATTTTGAATCAAATTTTTTGTACACAACAGAAAACTCATTTTATATATTTGTAACCATAGATATTTTGTAATGTATCTAAATTACTTTTTCTATAACCTTGCACGCAAAACATTAAGTTATTCTAAATTCGCAAGATCTACTTTTGAACTTTAATTACAGATTTGTTTGTTTGGGGGGAAAAAAAATCACTTCATAGGTGTTGCTGCATAAATGAGCATAACATTCTGAAGTAAGGAATGTGTGCAGTTCTATTGAAGAAGTTAATTTAATTCAGTGTTACAATTCGCTTTTAAAAAAATTGTTCAAGCAATGAAATTACCATAAATGTCGCAGCTATCTATTAATAATTAATTAAAATTCGCGTAAGACTATACCTAGATCCTCTGATCTTATAAACTATTAGCAGGTCTACCCGGCTTTGCACAGGCTGAAGTAGTGTTTATAAATTTTTTAAATCAATTAAAAAACTAAGCTAAACTAAGAAGTTACAAAATAGAAATGCATAAAACATTTTCAAAAGTTTTTAACAAAGCACAATTAAAAAAAGAAAGAAAAATATACAGTTTTATGACATTAACAATAAAAATGAAAAATTTTATTTTACTGTAGAAAATAAAAATACTTAATTCTATGAAAATTTCAAGCTAATGCCAAATATCTATATAAAATTATTTATTTTTACGCAGATACCTTATTAATAAATGCACCAATTTTCGTGACATAGCTATTTTATTTTTATTTTAGTGTTATTCACGCGTAATTAAAAATACTTTATTTTATGTCGAAAAAAAATGTACTTTTTTTTTTTTTTTTTTTTTTTTTTTTGGGGGGGGGGGGGGGTAATAACTTGTTTTTCCTTTTAAATAATTTTAAAATTGCAGTTTTTATTTAATACTTTTGAATCAATTAGCCGAGTGAGTGGAAAAATATGGCGTTAGCTAGATTTTGTGCTGATAAGTGTACCAATTTTTATAGCGATCGGTTGAATGCTGTAACATTGTATAGCAAACTAAAAATCTGGACAGATACAACGGCAAACTTTCAGGGAAAAAAACAGTTTAACCTGAAGTTTTCGTACATGCAAGTTTAATTTTCAATAAAGCTTTATTTAAATTTTATTAATTGCATGTAAATAAATGTTTCTTTTTAGTAAAAAAAAAAAAAAAAAAAAGCCACTTTACGAGTATTATTTTATAAAACAGTGTGACACTAAACGTAAAGCTATTTTAGCAAAAGATCAGATAAATTCATTCTTTTAAAGGAAGGAATGCGTAAAATGCGTCTAAAGAAGTTATCACTTCAAAATTCTTAGGTTTGAAAGAAAAGCAAAATCAAATTATGCATGTATGCAGAAAAGTACTGTGTATATTTAACATAATGCACAATTGTTATGTATATCTTGATTTGACAGTAAACTAATGATAATGATGTACCTAATTATTCTTCAGTCTTATAACATCAAAATTAGTGACGAAAGTTCTGTTTCACTGTAATTACTTAAATACTTAGAGATAATTTTAAAAGTATATTCTTGTTCAGAGATATTCGACTGCAAAACATGACATAAGAAAAAGAAAAATTCTTTGAGGGATATCTTAAAAAATAAATGAGCTTTTTAATAAATATAATGATGTTCATTTGATAAAATATCTTTTTTAATCGATATTAGATAATTGACATTGACAATAATATAATGTTATTACGTTATATGTAATTATCTTTCATATTTTAACATAAAGTTTTTTGCAAAACTCCACTTTAAGCTGATAATTCAGGACTTGTTCAGTGATACATTGTTGCCAAACACGAAATGAAAATATAAAAGAAAAAGAAAAAACCGTAGGATACCATAAAAAAAGGGCAAAATTAACAAGGAAAAAAAAGTGTGTGTGTATTCAACCTACGCTACTTGTGGATATCTGAAACTTCCTTGTAAAAATCCATTTGCTCGTAGCTAGATCTTTCTTTTAGCATCCAATTGCCGCTGAGCACTGAGTTAAAAGAGATTTTTCTTGGCTGCCTATCCGTCATTTGTCCAATATCGTTTCGGGCGAGCTCTTGCTGCATGACCCGGGGTTACGCTTGAATTATTGGAACCAATTGCTACGGCTTGTCATGGCCGACCAACCGATTCGGAACCTGCGCATTTTATAACACAGCTGTTGATGAAGCTTAGAGTTGTTGAAAAGGAGCTTAGATATGATTATGTAGGGTTTAAGCAGAACAGAGTGGCCTAATTAAAAAATAAGGAAAACAGGCAGACATTTGTGGCTTTATTAATTTAAAAATATGCTTCCTACTTCTTTATCTATTGGCATTTTAATCTTAATCGAAGTTAAGACATATTATTTTTACTTAACCCTTTTAAACGTACATTTTTATTATATATATATATATATATATATATATATATATATATATATATAAAGGAAAAAGAAAAAAGGTATAGGATAGTAGTAGTCAAATTAGATGAGCTAAAATGCGTGTAAAAAAGAGACAGACACCATTTTATCAAAATTTTACTAAATGTGCTAAACATTGAAGTAATCGATAAGAACCTTGAAAATGTATGTTAAACATGCAATCAGAATAAATTTATATTATCCTCTTCTTTCTCAAAAGTAAAATATTTTTTAGTGAATTCAGAACAGAATATGAGCACGTATTTTTTTTTTTTAGGATTACAAGCGGATTGGGTACTAAGCAATCATCATTAGTGTAAATTTTATGATTATATGCTTAATATTACCGATACTTATGTACAAATCTAGCAAAATAATTTTTGGTGTTCAAAACTTAGTTTTCTTGTCTATTCTATTGTTGAATTAGCATCAAGTGTGTTTTTTCAATCTTAATATCTTCTATATTAGTACATTACTACTTCATAGTACCTATGTTTAGTGTATTATGATAACAATATAGAAAAGAAAAATTGGGGTTATTTTGTGGTGATTATGTGTAAAATAAAATCCTCACCACTTTTTATTACTGCCAAATTTAGTATTAAATGAACTCATGGTAACACCCATTTTTTTAAAGCGTTAAACTCAACTTCATGTTAAGATTTTAAATTTGCTGGCGAATTTTATTTATGCCAATGATTTCTTTACAGAGTCCGTAGAACTCATATTAACGGTATAATGTACTAATTCTTCAAAGACCTCAAAAATGTAAACATCTTATTCTTATTATTTAAAACTCTCATTTCACGATTTCTAGGAGACAAGTTCACACTTTGTTTGAAAAGAAATAGCGATATATTATCGCAAAGCATTCAGGGTTATTTTACATGCGAGCATGGGATATTGTACTTTAAACAAGTTCATTAAAAGAGAAAAAAAAATCTGACACATTTAAATCAGAAGGATAAAACCGCTGCATTTCCAACTGAACTAATGAAATGAATGCAGTTCTCGTTTTTTTAAGGCACAAGAAATTAATTAGTTTAAGCTCCTTTTTTTTAAATAGATTTAGCAATTATAAAATAATTTAATTTTTCTAAAGAATTCACTAAAAAGAATATGTGAGATTTTTTTCCATATCACATATTTCTCTCCTCCGGCAAAAAAAAAAAAAAAAAAAAAAAAAAAAAATGTTGTTACCATAGTTTTTTTTACATGTATATCACTCATATTACCAATATTAAACCATTATAATTTCAAACATATACATAAAAATAATATTGAAAAAAAATGTGATTAAAATATGTGATTTCATTCTAAAAAATACAGTAGCTACTAATTTTTATATTGTGCACTTTAATCAAAATTCTCCAATAGAATATTCTTGTATCAGTGCCTAATCTTTTCATCAATTGTAATAATAGGATTTGTTTTTCATTTTTAACAGTTCACTGACAGACACTGTATTTGGAAAATCACCTGATAATCACGCAGTGTGTACAAATTTTCTTTTATATATTGGCCATATACTATAAAAATATGTGTTCCACTTTGCATATATTTTTATTCGTTTACACAATAGTAGTGTTCATAAAAAAAATTAAAAATAATATACACACGCACTCACACATGTATCTATAATGCAGAAATTAATTGTACAAAAGTAAAATTATATCTATGAATACAAATTAAACATGATATAACTGTACATCATTCACCAACTGATGTGTGAATAACATCAGGGGGAAAAAAAAAGAAAGAAAGAAAGAAAAGCACAAATGACAAAAATATTATGTCTGACTAACACCATTAAAAATGTAATAAAAACTTTATTTAGCAGCCTATTTCAGCCAGGAAAGCTGTTACAATGTGTTAGGCATCTACCAAAACACGAACAACTCATTTTAATCTTGTGAGAATTATACATGCATTTCTATAATTAACTGCTCCTTAAAAATGCTCGTTCAAGAGCACCTCAAAATAACAAGGGGCTGTAGTTATCAACATTAGAAAAACTAGTATTAAAAAAAAAAAGACTCCCAATATGTTCAGATGACGATTCCCAGGATCCCATGACAATAATTTGGAACGAAATGGCATCTTAAGTCGGACAGAGTTAAAATAAAAAAAGTAAAAAATAAAATTAATTAATTAAAAAATTATCAAAAAAAAAACCCTGTAGATTCAATTATCTTCATAGCTACAAAATTAAAAAGATAGTCTAAGGGTCCCAATTTTCTTGGTACACTGCAAGAAATAAACATCTAATAGTACGGAAAAAAACTGGCAGCTGGGGTGACAGTATTTCTCCGCCAAATATACGAGACAAAACTGTTTCAAATTTTGAGTTTCTGTTTGATTTACTTGATTTCCCCGTGAAATGTATGTCAGTGATATAATTAATTTTACGGTTTTAAACTTTTTTTCCCATATATGTGGAGAAAGAAATAACCATTGTGGGCACAGTCAATTTACACACAAACATTTTTTTTTTTTTTTTTTTTTTTTTTTTAATTATTATTATTCCACTATCCCCTTTACTAAATTTTTAAATTGTTCTCCATGTATTTATTATTTAGTAAAGCACTCTTCAGAAAATAAGAGACAAATTCCTTCAAAGGATTATTTTAATTAAACAGATGCTTACGTTGATAATAACTCCTTAAGGTTAATGAGCAAATTTCCTAAACAGAAATTTTTCAAGTGTAATTTGACTTATTTCAAAAGCAGTTATTACACTACTTACAAATGTTAACAAGTCTTAATGCTCATTATTTTCTTGTTTACGGATTATTTTGAATTAAGTTCCGCATAATAATCTAGCGTGACAAAGATTTAAAAGTAACTGAATGGGGAAATAAATCTGGATTAAATTTAGAAATTCTTATATTAAATGACTGGAAAATTCCCTAAGCCCACTTTAAGGATTTGTTTGTTAATACGGTGGTTATTATAGTGGAGTTTTTATAACTACATTTTCAAAATTCAGAAATTTTCAGGTCTTCAGACGTTAGTTAAAATTTTTACAAAATCTCCCCTCCACATCCTAATTAAAATAGTATTTTTAACATAAAGAAAATTTAATTTTTTGTAAATGCATCAAATTTGTAGACATTGTATTTTTTATTTTATATATATATATATATATATATATTTCTGCTTTTGAGAGGTTGTAATTTAGTACCAAAGACCTGTAGTTTTTCCTATTACGATAAATGTTTTTATTGCTTCTTAAACAGGTAAAGTTACTTCTTAAACTTTTAACAGGCCTTCAAATCCAAGTATTACATCGAAATACCCAAAGTAGTTTTATTTATTTTTAGTACAACAGGTCGTACTATTTATTTCAGACAATTTCACTTTCAGGTTTTCTTCATTTTCAATTTTTTGACATTTTATTTTATTTTTTTCAAATATTAATAGATCATGTAATAAAAATGTTACTATAGTGACATTTACTATAGTAACTATAGTTACTATAGTGACGTTCTTCCTCATCCTTTTGAAGAAAGACCTAGTCAAAAATATAATTTAGATATCTGAATGCATCTATACAGAATTAAAATATTTAAAATCTAAGTAATTGGAAATGATTCGTGACTGATAAAAAATCAAAAATGAAAATTAGCACGATTTAAGCAACTATACTCTAAATTACAATTATATAGAAGCACATTTTATGACAACGGCAACATAATATTTTAGCCTCTAGCTTTATTTATTAAAACAAATACACACATATGTTAATTATAATAATATTATTGGCCTCATTTTTTTTATAACGAAATTATACAGCAATTTCACTACGTCCGACTTTTTATTTTTTGTTAATGGCTAAATAATAGCTATTAATATCTAATCGGTTTTTAATGCATAGTTTAAGTATCTATTCCGCGAAATGCCTAGATCTGACCTAATTATATAAAAAGAACAACTACAGATATCAACAATATAAAATTGAAAAACAAATAAATAATAGATAACTTGGGGCAGTTTTTCTTACAAGCATCTTGTTCTTAAAATGAGTTCTGAAAGAAAATCAGCATACGAAAATAAAAAATAATTTCTAGAATCCACTACTTTATTTAATTAATTAATTAATTATTTTTTAATAAAAATGATATCTTTCTTGTCTTTGTGATATTTTAATGCATGTATAACAGACATATTTTTCTTTTATATCCATAAAACCACAAAAGCAATAAAAACTAGTTTGTTGCGGTCATCACAAAACTTTCTTCAGCAAGTCCACAAAAGCCTTGCCACTCCATACTTTAAAAAGACGACTGCTATTTCCTTAAACGTTGTGTCTAGATATAAAATGTAGCTATGTGCTGCAGGCGGATGTGCTAGAATCTATTTCATATATATCCTACCTTTCTGAGTTTGTAGAATCGAACATAACGTATTTGAATTCCTTTTTGGATTCCTGTAAAAGTATATAAATGATAAGTACACAATTTCCAGTAACGATTATTTTGCGAAAAGCTCGAAACATGTACCAATCTCTTTTAAATAATTTCATGAATTTTAGATAATTAAACTTATTAGAAAAAAAAAAGAAGTCTATAAACAATACACACATCACTCCGTACATAATGATCATATCATAAGCAGTGTAACATATATTAGCTTTTTTTTCCCATTGAAACCCAGTAAAATTATTCAAAATAATATTAAATAGTTTGAGTCCACAGACCACAATGCATAATTTCCATTATATTTAGTGCATCCTTGAAGGTAAGAAGAAAAAAAAAACTAAAAGTTTTATACTCGTGTAAATCTGTACAGCTTTTGCAATGATAACCTATAACATGCCTTCCCAGTTTTATATTAGTCGGATGTAGAATTAAGACGCTAACGCGCTTCTAATAATTTGAATCCACAGGCGCTAGTGATAAATAATTCTTCTTTGTGTCCCTATAAAATAACTATGTTCTTCACTCATGAAAATGTATAGAGTTCGTACGACGTGACTTATATTATACCTACAAATTTCATGTTCACTCACACACATACACATATACATGCATCACCATAAAAATAACAAAAATGAACTTAGGAGATTTAAAAATTGTAGACACACCAACATATCTTTGTCAAATTTTTTCATGATCATAATATTTTCCTTACATAATGTAGGGTAAGTGCACCAGTGATTGACACTTTTAGAGCAACCGCTGATGTTTTTAATGCTCTAGTCACCAGAAAATATTTTTAGAATTCTTAAGTTACTACATATGGATACATTCAGAACCACATATATGTTAAAATATATGCATTTGGTATTAATTGGGGTTTTTTTTATGAATTTTTATTTGACACCCACTCAATGTTCCAGTAATTGTCACTGCCAGTGTTTCCTTTTATCTATAACTGGGACCCTATGTTCCAGTGTTTGACACTGCTAGTTATTCAGTTTACCAGTTATTAGCACCCTATGCTCCAGAGTTTGACATAAAATGTTAAAATTCTTATATATAAAATATATGATTTTAATGACATGCCAATCACTGGAGCACCTACCCTATGTTCGGAAAATGAAAAAAAAGCTATCTTTCTTCTTAAAGAATTTCTTTGAAAATTTTTATACAAGTAATTTAAAAAATTAGTTTTTGAATATTGGTGCGATATGTTTCGATAACTGCATTTTTCAATCTTTGCATAAAATATAAAATTACACTTTTTTTCAATAACCTGTTTTAAACATTTCGTTTCCCTGAAATATGTATTACATCAAAGCTAATTTCAATTACACACAATAAAACAATTTTGCTGCAACTGCAATTTAAACTTAAACCAGAAAACGGGAGAAAATAGGTCTACATCAAGGAATAAATAAATGATTCAACATTAATTAACGCCTGTGACATATCATTAACGTAATTAAATGAAAGCATCGCATTAAAAATGAAATGTCGCGGTCCATTAACAATGCCATTTCTGTATTATATTTCAGTGTCTCTCGTGAACCTTTAATAACCTATGTAGTGGAAACAACTGATCTTTGCACATGTGAAAATTTGCGTTAATGCATTCATTAATTTTGAGCATTTTACGAGACACTAGCTGTAGTGACGTTGATTGATGGTCGATTTCATTAAATGCTAAAGGAAGGATTTTGAAAAATATGTTAGACTGGAACATGACACTGGCTTAAAATTAATTAATATAAGTGTTGCTGTTATATGTTATTAAGATAATTTCTTGATATGGGATGTGACAGGAATATTTATCACATCTCATAGCACGAGTAAAGAGTAGTGGAATTGGATATACTACCCAGTCTTGAGCGAGGACGTTTCTATAGCGCGTTTCCCCCTATTTTAAAATTTATAGATACAGAGTTGGCCATATGTTCCTTGAACGCATTTTAAACTTTCATATAAAATCAAATAATTGGCGTACGTGAATTGCGATTTGCACAGAAATATTTCTTACGATGAAAAGTTTTATTTAAACAAATATAAATGTTACTACCACATTTCACACACAGATGGCGTTGTGCCTTTTAAATATCTAGAAAAAAAATTTTAAACTCAAAGCGCATTTATTTTGGAAATTCCCAATAAGGGCTCGATCTGCTTTTGAGCTCGATCCGCATCCATATGGTCCAATTTAATCCGCATTGCTAACATTGATTGTTCGCTGACATTGACTTTGAAAAAGACTGGATTGTGAATTATTCTCGTTTTCACTACTTCTATGCCAGCCACAGGAATACATTTTGTCCTTTACGTTGCCATACAAAAAGAAATAGAGTGACGTTAGGTTTGCTAACCGAGCTGGCCAAAGTAATGGGCATCTCATTTATTCATTTAGCACAAAGCTCTTCATTCAAACAGTTTCTTACAGTTATAGAGGTGCTCTATTCCCAGTATAGAGGTGCTCTATCCTAGACCCAAAATAATTTTTAGATGCAAATGAAAAACATGAGGGACAACGAAAATTTTTATCTGATCTAAATACATCTCTTTTGTGATTGTAGTCTCAGCCAAAAGAATGGTTTCATGGTAGAGTTAGCGATTAGGCTGCTACACGCTTTTTATGATTTGGATTACCACAGGCCATTTCTCATATTGTGCCTATTAAGTTTACTTTTCCAGATAAATTTAAAAAAAAAAAAATTCACCTGTAAGGAGAATGCGTCGTAAGACGTCACTGTCTGAGTCTATACGTTCAAGTAGCAATATACAAAATCGAAGGAAGTGACGAACTTAAAACCTCAGGCCTCAGATATGAAAAGCTTTGAATTTTAGTGTTTTAAAAATTTTAAAAGTTTTATGTATATCAAGTGCGAAGAAAAGATGGGGAAAAAATGTTAATATTATGAAAGTTAAGTGATCATAAGACCAGATTCAATATCGATCTTTAAACCTACGCAATAAAAATGCTCATATCAACGACATTATCCGTGTGTATCTTATGTTTCAGAATAATGTTCCTCTAATGTTTTGTCGATTTTTCAGCAAGTTTTGTAAAATTATATGGAAATCCGTTCTAGATATAAGCAAAAAACTTTTCAAAAAATTTAATAATAATAAAAAAAAAAAAAAAAAAAAAAAAAATTATTTGCCTAAATAATTGTGTAATTTCCGCACCAAATCATACAAATATTGTACATAGTATGTGCAACAATGTATTAAAGTTACAAGTTATTTGTACCTTTTTGTAATACAGGGTGATCCAAAGTATTTTCGCTCTTCTTCAATTTGTGGTTGGTCCCCTAATTCCGATCTGGACAAAATCTATAATGGAAAATATGATTTTTAAACGTTCTTTTATAAATGACGTTTCAGGCCATTTCATTAAGTATTTTTTTAAATAATCGAAAAAATGTCAAAATAAAAAAAAATCTAATAATTTGAACACCCGCTGTACACACACACACACACATATATATATATATATATATATATATATATTTAAGTTTCCAGTCATACTAAAGGTATGGAAAACTTTGGTAGTTTTGAAAAATTTTTGAAATTTTTAACATAGCAGATAGGAAAAAATTTCACATAAATAAGTATTATGAAGTTCATTGCAATCATAAAGAAGTCGGTGTAGTTTCACTACAGTATTCTATTTTCAAAGTTTAAAAGTTAGTTAGCGATTTTCATAACATGGTAATGGAAATAATGTTCCGATTTAATGGAAAGTTTCAAGCGATATCACCATAATTATACACATATGAAATACCGAATTTGGCCTGTTAATATGTGTTCCTGTTCCTTCCTGTTAATATGTGTTTTTTAAGTTAAGCTTATAACAGATAGATGCAAATACCAAACGTTAAATACTGAATTTTAGTATTCAGATTACCACAAAACGCTTAATTCTAGTAAAAACTTAGTTTTTGAAAATTCAACACAAACTTTAAGCATTGTTTCTGCTTCTTGTCAAAAGTAAAATTACAAAGGCAGATTTTGTGAGATAATTTCTTTCTCCATAATTATAAATATACTTGAAGGTATATCGGTATATAGTGGGTAAAATACATTGAAGGTTAAATAAGGTAACATAGTAATTGACGTTAGTAGGTGCTTTATATTAACACTTTCCAAAAAGGCGGAAAAGTGTTAATGACTTCGGCTTGTCTGTCTATCTGTCCGTACTTTAACTCCTGTAAATATTCATGGAATTTCTTGAAACTGATATATGTTATTCAAGTTCATTAATGGATGTTCCCTATTGAAATTGGAGTGAATACATCTACTGCTTTGTGTACAGAGACACCTGAAAGTATTCCAAAACACTGTATTCTATGAGAGGTATTTCTATAAACCGTATTTTAATACCTTTACTTTACACAAATCTTAATGAAATTGAAATATGTTATTCAAGTACACAATCGGATGTTTCTTATTGAAAATGGAGTACATACCAGTACAAGTTTATGTACAGGGACACACGGAATTATTCCAAAGCATTGTGTTCTATGAGAGGTATTTCTGTAAGTCCGATTTTAATAATTTTACTCTGCAAAAATCTTAATGAATTTGAAATATGTTCATATGCACATAATTTCTATGCACAAAAAAATGCTTTCTATAGAATATAGTATGGCTGCATTAGATTTACAGGGTCACACAAAAATATTCAGTTACATTAAAGGCTACTATTGGAAATTTGCTAGAATTCCATTTTCCTTTATATTAAACGTTTTTAACACTTTCTGGAATTTTTTAACTAATAATATGATTCCGATTTGTATAGCTCTCTGTCCGACAATCCTTCATTCTATTTGTTCGTCTGCCCGCCCCAAGCATCCTTAAATATTTTCAAATTTTTTTTTAAAAATTTATAGGTGTTATTTAAGTTCACTATGGAATGTTTCCTATTTAAAATGGCATGTCCTGTGTAACTAGTTTGTGTACAGGGACACTCAAAAAATGCCAGTGTATTGTGTTTTAGGACAGACATTTTTATAAATCACATTTAAATAACTTTCTACTGTAAAATAGAAGAAGAACATAAAGAAAATTACATTTATTGTTAATATTCTAAAACAATGTTTTGTATAGAATATGATATAGCTAACCTTTATATTTACAGGGCTACACTAAAATATCAGATACATAAAGGGCTGCAATTACAATCGCAGGGCTGAATTATCTTTTGCGTTAACCATTTTTAATATTTTCCAACAATATTTAAAAGTGATTACAAATACAATTAGTCTATTTTTATACCTTTCAGTCCATCTGTTTGTCCGTTGCGTGATAACGTAGGCAAAGAACTTTGAAAGTTATAACGATGCAGCAAGCACGTACAGTTGGAAAGTGTTAATAATCAAAGCGTACCGAATGATATTTCGTTCTTGTTAATCCTTGCGAACAGTATGATTTTACTTTATTGCTTAATATCTGGCACATCAAAGATAAAACTTCAGTCTGGAAATGGTATGCTTCATAATAACACATTACTTAATTAACTTATTCCTATCTAAGAGATATTCATTGAGATTCAGTTTGCATCTTCGTTCAAAGTGGAATTTTTTAAAGCAGATAAAAATATTCTTTATGCAGTCAATTCAAATTACGCGCGTGTCTCAAATAAGGACATTTACATTTCAACTGATTACATTTCTATTCATTCTTTTAATGAGAAGTGAAAATAAAAAGTAGGGAAAACT